>CANYBF010789181.1:0-11458 GCA_948192965.1 Dalechampia spathulata
ATAAACTCTTTATGGATTCCTTTGCACTGTTCCAATATCATGGACTTCAATATATAGTTTAATACTCCAAGTAAAACAAGTTCATGTAAAACATTGTACTATATAATGAATAATGCCTTTATTAATGAAACGTATAGTTCAAATGCACATGATGCTCTAGACCATCGGATTTCTTATTGCCCTTTGAATTGATGTGCGATGTAAGCAACTTTGCCATTAGAGTTGTCCTTGGTCAGAGGAAAGATGGGCAACTTTATGCAATCTATTATGCAAGTAAACTCCTTGATGATGCATAAAAGAACTACACAACCACGGAAAAGGAATTCTTAGCTATTATATCTGCTTTTGAGAAGTTTCAGTCCTATCTTGTTGGTTCACTGGTGGTTGTATGCATTGATCATTCAGCACTAAAGTACTTGATGCATAAGAAGGAAGTTAAGTCCAGGATCATTCAATGGATTCTCTTACTTCAGGATTTTGATTATGAAAGTCGGGATGAGAAGGGATGTGAAAACTGTATAGCTGATCACTTGTTTAGAATCCCTTTTACTTCTCTTATCAACCTTAAATCAGAAATAAAGAGTTTTAAATTTCTCTACTCCTTCCTGTTGTTTTTTCTGTTATTTGATTTCAGTTTCAGTTATCCTTTTTTGCTTTAATAATGTTTTCCTGATATATTTCATACTGTTTTTGTATATATCTTACATTCTCTTTCTATGTTTTATATGACTTGCCTTAATTTAATTTTTAGTTAATGAATTATAGTTTTATAGTGAATTAACTTTAGTTATTTATTAAGCTTTATTTACTTAGCTTGAATTTAATTTTCAATTCCTTAATTATCATTTGATTAGGTTTTAATTCTATTTCCTTTTGACTTAATTTTTAATTTTTATTTTATTTTATTTTTATTTTATGTTATTTTTTTATTTATAGTTACTGTTTAAATCTATTGCTCTTCATTCTCACTTTTTATTTTTTTTCTTAGTTGCAGCTTTTTGGATTTAATGTTGGATTATAGTTTATGTTATTATTTTTATTTATTTAGTTTTTTTTGACGTCTCTCTTTTCTTTTGTTTTAATATGTTTTCTTTTATTGCTTTAGTTAAGTCACATGTGCTCTTTCCTTTATATAATGTTATTTCCTTTAATTTAATTTTGTTTTTATTTATTTCTACCTTTTATTAAGTCAAAACCCATAACTTCTTCCAAATCCCTGAATTCCTTTTCTTCCAAAATCCCTAACCTTTCTCTCCACTGAAAATACCTTTCCCCCTTCTTTAAAATCCCCAATCTTATCTCATTCAAATCCCTAAATCTACTCTCCGACTATCCAGCTCCTATTACTTTTGTTCTTTGAGTTGCGGGATTGATATTGGGACTTCTAAGTTTTTTGGGTTTCTTTCTTTCTTGCTGTATTGCTGTATTTTGGTTCTCTTTTGAGTTGCTAGATTCTTCAGCTGATCAGTCTTGTCGATTCAAGGTATGGATACTCCCTCATCAAATGTATGTGCTGGCTGGTTGTAACAAATTCATTACTGCTGTTGTTTTGTGAAGTTTATGATTTTACCGAAATAATTTTTTCGATTGTTCTGTTGGTAATGTTTTTATATTTAATCATGATGTACTATGATGAATACTGTGATGCTATGGGTAATGTTTTCTGCTATTAAAGGAAGCTGATGAGTGATTCTCTACAATTTTGGTGCTTGATTTTTTGTGAATTTATGGATTCCACTTATCAGTTTTCAATTTCAGTTGCCTGAATTAAGTGATATTCTGTATGTTTTGTTAGATTGTCTATCCTGTTGAATCAGATTGTCACCCTAAAGTTAACGCCCTTCTTAGGTTTAGATTTACTTTGTTGTATTCTCGTGATTTACTTTTTGTTAGCTCATGTTAATTCCTTTATGCTTTAGCTCTTGTTCCAAAAGCTTATCTATATTACTTTAAATAAATTTCTTTTTATGGTTGTAATGAAAAGCTTTCTATTTAAATAAGCTACAACTTAGCTAAATTATTTGTTTTAACATCTTTGCATGAATACAAGTTAAGATTTGCATTGCTTTACAATAATCTTATATATGATTGCCCTTTTCTAGGAATTTCATTCTAGCCATAATTAAGAAAGCTTTCCATATTATTTAAATAACTCATTGGCTTTATTTAAAAGAAGATTTTCAATAAAATTTTTAGATTGGGAGTTGTGCTTAATGATCTTTTGGATTTGCTGTTAAATTGACTCATTATTTATCATCTTGGTTTCTTAATAATCCAATAAAGAATGAAGGACACATATAAAAAAAAGATAAAATAAGTGCTAAGCATAAATCAATAAGGCTTCTACTCCAATGCTTCATGAATTGTAAGTCCATATGTGCTTTGGAATGAAGTAAGAGTATGCAAAGCACCTCTTTTCCTACTTGTGACTTGAAGTAAAAATGCAATTTTGCCTAAAGATTTAATCATAAAAAGAGGAAACTGCTAATGAAAGAAGAAAATTAGTCCTAAAAATGTTTTGAGGAATTGTTTTGAAATCATTTGTAAATTGATGAGTTATTCTTAGTATTGTTATTATGCTCCTAGATATTTCAACTTAAAATTGTTTTATTCTGATTTTGTTCGCCTTGAGTTATGGCAATGATTTGATAGTTTTTCTATGATTTTGCTGGTTTGGATGATATAAAGGTCTTTCCTATATGAGATTATTGTTTTCTAATGCAAGTCTTATTTGTTGATCATGTGAAATTGCTAGATGAATATATTTACCTTTGTTGAATCTTATTTGAGTTAAACTGCTTTTCAGCTACACTTATATCATTATTTTGTTTTTGTATCACTTGCTTAGGGACAAGCAAGCTTTAAGTGTGGGGAATTTGATATCAGCCTGTTTTGCGGATATTTTAGGCTTAATTAATTTAATTTTTCTTGTCTAATTTATGTTAATTAGGAGCATTTAAGAGTTAATTACTTAACTTTTGTTATTTTATTTTATTTTGTAAATAGACTACTTAATTTATGTTTTAATGTAGGGATAATTTAGTAATTATAGAAGGGGGAAAAGTGGCTAAGAAGAGAAGAGCAGATGGCTGCCACATGGAAAAGTGCAGCTAATGGAGAGGGAAAAGAGGGAGCAGAAAAACAGTTTCTGTAGGAGAGTAAGGGAACATACTACATACAGAAAATACAACAGCAGGTGGCAGGGTTTGGAGGAGAACACACAGGATTAGGGGAGAAAGAAAAAAGACCCATATGATTAGGAAGGGATAAAAAAACAAGGATTCAAGTTCAAGAACGAAAGAGCAAGGGAATAGGGAAGAAGGAAGCTGTAGAATCAGGATTTTACAAGCTTTACTCTTCTTTTATTCTTCTTTACATCTTGTTTTAGAATATTGATGAACATTTTTGTGCTCTGTTTTTGAGATGGAAGGCTGAGAATTTATTTAGGGTGTTAGGGGAGTGCTGGAACTATATTTCTTTAACAGTTTCTTTTCTGCATTTGTATTAACGTGAATCTGTTGTTCTTTAATAGTGTTTTATGAGTATTGGCCTCATTCATAAAGCATTTGTTTCAGATTCACTATTTTATTACTTATTAAATGAATGCTAGGGATAGATTTATCTATTAAGTATATGAATGACATTGGATGATGGATTGTTAGGGATAAAATCTATTTTCTCATGTTATTCCCTATTCTTACTGAAAAGTTGCTGTTGAGTTTTTATAGCTTCAAGCATGAACCCATTGCCCTAAGCCCTTTTTGATTGATATCCCCATTATCTGCTATTTATTTCTCTGCTCTGTCATTTCATATTCTGCTACTGATTTTATTATTGTTCTGCTGATATTTCTGCTGCTCATTTAGTCTATTTTTATTGCTATGTTATCACTCTGTATTATGCTATTTTTATTATTCTGCTGTTTTCAATTCTCAGTTGTGACAGGTTTCAATTATAGTTTAATTTACTACTACTATTTTACTGCTCTTTAATTCATGCTGATATTGAATTAGTTGGTTGCTGTTATTTTATTGTTATTTAAGCTTTGCTACTGTTATTATTTTGCTACTGTTAGTTTTATAAGTTCTTACTTATAGTTATCCATTTTTAGTTGTTTTAATCATTTAATTATATGCTCTTAATTTATATTTCTTAATCCCGATTCGATTTCACTTCAATTTATAGTAGTTGTTAATTAGTGTTTGACTCTCTTGACCCTTGTGGACGATACCTACTGGTATATTTTCAGATTTTATTTTATATTTGCATTCTTGTGTGAACAATTTGACATCAACTAAAATAATATAAAATGTATAATAAATAAGAACATTGAAGATTTCTGAAATGCTTTTTTGGTTAAATTTTATAGTGAAAATTAGTTTATTATAAACCTTTAAAATGAAAATCTGTGATGGATTATAATATAAAAACTCGGGTTGAGTGTATATAGATTATCAAACCTTTTCTTGAAATACTCCGCGTGAGATCAGGTGACTAAACTCTCCCCCATTCAGACGTTTTTCATTGTTTCTTTGTTTTTTTCCCTAACAGAACTTTCTGGCTATGCTCTCACACGCTGA
This sequence comes from Dalechampia spathulata, assembly GCA_948192965.1. Classification (NCBI taxonomy): domain Eukaryota; kingdom Viridiplantae; phylum Streptophyta; class Magnoliopsida; order Malpighiales; family Euphorbiaceae; genus Dalechampia; species Dalechampia spathulata. The sequence continues at coordinate 4,581 of CANYBF010789181.1, forward strand.
ACTTCAACTTGTCGCTTTTTGATGCTATTTTTCTTCTTCGTTTTAATCAAATATGTTTTGACGCGATATCTGCAGGTGGATCATAAACGTGGGTCCTTATACTCCCTTTGCCAAGAAAACGATATTCTTGATTTCTTTTTGTAATAATTTAAAATGATAAGTTTGAGTGAAAATGATACATAGTTGAAGATTAAAATCTAACAAAATCATAGTATGGGATGAAATACTATGATCCAAAAATTTTAAAAGAAAAGCAAGCAGTGCTACCATTCAAAAACATGGAGGACATGAAAAGAAATTTCCACGTGCAAGTACAAAACATGCCTCCTCCATCCCCTCCAAAAAACGGCTTCTCGCTGTAAAGTGTTTACCACTTCTTGGTTTTCCATGGTTCGATTCTAATTCTACACAAAGGGCTGGAGGAGACATGCACTGTAGCTTTTAAAAATCACGTCCACTTGTATACATACATGTGTCTGTGTCTTTAGATATATATATTCTCCTAGAAATGTACTTGAGAACTTCAGAAAGTGGCTAAAAATCTTGCTTGATGATATTTGTTGAAATCTGATGGAGCCTTCGAATAATCTGCTTTAGAACATAATGTTTAGAAGTCCCAGAGAAATGGTGGCAGATAATAGGTGCCTTCATCATCATGATCATGATCATCGTTACCGGCACTACCATCATCAATAACTGATGGCGGTGGTGGATAAAACTCATTACCAACATAATTAAACTCTTGATAGTATCCATAATCAGAAACACCACAATCAAAGTCCATCAAATTCAAAAACGACCAGTCCATTCCTGTACTAGGCATTTCCTTTGCACCATTATCAGATGTTAAGTCATTTTGATTAAACGAAGATTCAGGAATATTAGTACCAGCATTAGCATCCAGATTTGTGGTAGTGGAAGAACTTGCCTCATTTGCAAATTTAGCAGCAATGGCTTGTATTTCTTCTGGACTAAGCGACTCGCAGCCATCGATGTCAGGTGGGCTATCTGGAAAGTTAAACTTTGCACCTGGTCCTCGTAAACAATATAAAGCAGCATCAAATGCACGCGCCGCCTTTTCTCGTGTATCATATGACCCTAACCATATCCTTTCTCTGCTGTTGGGAAGTCGAATTTCTGACACCCATTTTCCCCATTTCCGCTTTCTTACACCAGTGTATTTAGGCTCTGAACTCTGCTGATGATCTGAGGATGAATTAGGCGATGAATTGTCAGATTTCGCCATGTTTCCTTCGATGTTGATGTTGGGTCTTCCTTTTTATTATTGGTTTTAAAATTGAAAAAGGTCCTCCTGGTACTCTGTCATGAAAGTGGCGGCTGTATTTATAGGACTAAAGATTCACCAGAAAGTTTGAAAAGACGAGCGTGTTGATTTGGAAGTCATCCAAGGTAGAGTAGAATCAGCGGACACGTGGCAAGTTGACAGATGTTTAGGAGAATGCTTTACGCGGGCATTTCTGCCTCGGTGATCATTGTGTAACTCGTGAATTCAAATTAATTCAATGGAATATACTAAAAATTTAAATCCTTTTTAATTTAAATATGTAAAAATAAAAAAAGGCCATTGCATTAGAAATTATTGGTGTAATAACTATACTCGGGATTTAGTTATAATTTTTATAAAAATAATAAATGATTTTATTGAAACAAACATATAGATATTAATCTTAAAGGATTGACGTCATTGTATACGACGCTCGCATTTGGGTGACGGAGGGTGAAATTCCCGTATAAAAGAGAGGTACTTCCAAATCATTAAGTCTACCACTTTTTGGACTGTGGTGATAAGTACGCTGCACTTTGTCGTCTCCAGTACAAGGATTAAAACCCTAATTAACTCCGGTCTCAATCCATTTTCCATTCTCATATTTAAGGTCTGCCATACTCAGAAATAATATATTTATTTCTAAATCATCATCCTTAGAAATCTCTTAAGCTTGACATTCATTAATTAATATTAAGGGAGCTAAATGAATTAAATCTTCCATCATTTTATTTTTAAATTTAAATAATTCAATTAACCAAAATATATTATTTTATTTTATTTTTTTATAAAGATATAAAACTGATATGTGTTAACTTTACAGAAAGGTATAAAATATATTTAGGAAAAATATATAACTACTATAAAATAGATTATTATTAAATTCCTTATAGATAAATTGAGTTTAAAAAATAAGACCTACAATTAAATTAATTGATTTCTAATTTTTATAATAAATTTGACCCAATCAAAACAATTTTTAAAAAATTAAGTACATGTTTTGATTATTTTAATTATTTGGAAATTTATATGATAAATAGTTAATCGTATTAATATAAAGCTAAATTGTGGTCAAATTGAAATTATAAAGACAAGTCCCGATATTTATGAAAGTATAAATGGAATTTTTGAAAGAAAAGTAAAAAGTGATGGTATTTTTGTTTTTTCACCTTATTTAAAATCTTATTCTTATTTTTTCAAATTTTTTTATTTACATCATTATATGGCCATGATACTTTTAATTATTATTTAATAATAATAATAATATTTAAATCCATTACATAGGTTCTATATTTTTCTCTACTTCATGCAACCTTATTATTATTATTGTTGTTATATATGCAAAATATTCCTATATGTAGCTTTATTTCATGTCACTTGTTCTTTTTATAATAATAATAATAATAATAATAATAATAATAATAATAATAATAATAATAATAATAATAATAATATATGTAAAATATATTTATTTCTTGCATTTTATTATTAAGATCTATCTAATATATTTTCTTGTAAAAGATATTTTTTTAATAAATGAATTATTTGTAAAGAGAGATTCATTTGTCTTGTATAATATTTATTTCTTAAATTAGATTATAAAAAAGAGAAATATTGAGCTAACATTTAACTAATTCATTTTTATTTTAATTTTTCTGAAATAATTACACTTCTTATTTATAAGATTTATCCTACAAAACTATCTTCAATATCTGTTTGTACAAAAAGAAGTATAGTGTAATTGAATAATTAAGAACATTTATTTACTAAAATTTATTTTATTCATCATAAATTTATTTAAAATAATAAATATAAAAAATAAAAAATATTAGATATATGAAAAGGTTAAAAATAATTTATTAATAAATCTTTTCCTCTATATCATAAATTTTTATAAAATATCAAATATAAAAATTAAAACATATAATTAATTCAAATTAAATTATTGAGTATAAAAACTAAAAATTAAAATATCCAATTAGTTTGAATAAAAAATATATGATATATAATTAATTTCACAAAAGATTACATATAATTTACATAAGTTTGTTAAAAGATTATAAAAAGTTTACAAAAGACTATAAAAAATTTGTTTCAACTTATTTATGTAGTATAAGTTTTTATGAAATATGAAATATAAAAATTAAAAATAATTTATTTAAAATTATTAAAGGATTGTGAACGACTTACTACAAGACTAAAAGGTTCACTTAAACTATTTTACATATTGTAGAGAAAAAAACAAAATTTACAATTTATTAAAATAAATATATTAAAAATTCAATTAATTTAATAAAAAAATATTTTGCTAAAAAGCTTCAAAATATTTATTGAAACTTCTTTTTCTATCTATAATTTTTCTAAAATATAAAATATAAAATAAAGAAATAAAGGTAAAAAATGAGGTAGTGCAAGTTCGGTAAAACTTGAACATTTTAAAAATAAAAATAAAATAAAAGTTAATGTTTAAAAATAATTCTTAAAATAGATTGAAGGTGGAATACATGTTACTCAAAATAAAAAAATGATTATGATTAATATTTTTTGCATTATTTAATGAAGTATATGAGGAGTTAAATTAAAAAATAAAAAATAAATAAAAAATAAAAAATATAAAATATGAAGAGAAAGAACAAGAAGAATAATTATTTATAATTTAGATTAATTTATTAAATAGTAAAAAATAAAAAAAACTAAATTGAAATATTAAAATTAGAAAATTTTTGAAAAGTATAAGAATGATAGTTAATGATAATGAAAATAATTATCCAATAATTAGAAGAAGTAAAAAAGAAATCTTTTATTAAAATAAGATTATCGTAAAAATCTTAATTTTTATTAATATATTTTTTAGAAAGTTATAATTTTTTTATATTTTGAAAAGAAACAAATCTTTAGGTATGGTTTGGAAAAAAATGTTTTCCTCATGAAACTTATGAAATTGTTCTTTTTATTTGATAGAAACAAACTTGACCTAGCCGATAAATATTATTTTTTCTAATATTTATAGCATGATTAGATGATTAATCGTATCATAAAAATGTAAACTATTCTTTCTGATTTAGTATTAATACTTGGCTTATGAACTTATTAATCCGCAGTCCGAATGCCGATGGTTACCAAATCCACAAGGTAAATTTACAGTCCACGAGGATAATTTGCAGTTTGTTATCAATACGCCAGGGACTTCTGAGCATACTAAGGCTCCCAGTAATTTGAGGAAGGGTCGTAGTGAACCACGTAGGAAATGGAAGCAACTGGCAAGGGATAGAACTAAGGTTGGTTTTTCAATGACCAATGATTTAGAGGAAGATAAAGGTAGTAATATGGGGACTGAAACAGTAGATGAAGGTATGATTGAATTAGAAGAGTTGAAATCTCTGAAGGTTCCTTATATCCTGGATAGCAAGGTGAATTTGGCTAAGGTGGCTGGCCTAGAGCCATTAAGTCAACCATGAGGCTTATAAGTTGGAATTATCAGGGTTTAGGACGGGCCCTGATAATAAGAGTGCTTAAAGATTTATCTATTAATAACTGTCTAAGATTGATGGCTTATTTGTTTAAAGCTATTTATTTTCCCCATACTGATTTTTGGCAAGCTAGTGGGAGGAGATTTGCTTCATGGGGTTAGAGAAGTTTATTAATTGGTAGAAGAGCTATGGTTGATGGTTGTAGATGGCAGATTAAAGATGGTGCTCTTGTGTGTATTTGGGAGGATGCCTGGATACCAGGTTTGCCAGGTTTTAAACTTTTCTCTAAGAAACCTGACCACTACGCTATTTATCATGTTTGGGATATTATTGATCATCAATCAAAGTCTTAAAATCTTCAGGCTATCAGTCAATTCCTCTAACCCATTGAAATTAGTGCTATTAATGCGGTACCTATTGGTTCTTTGTATTCACATGACCATCTGGTTTGGCACTATGACGATCGGGGTTTGCTTACGGTAAAATCAGTTTACCAAAGACTGTTTTCTCAGAAATACTGGATGGCTACTGCATCTTCTTCTGCTAGTTCAGATTATTTTTGGAGGATTTTAAGGCACTTACCGTTATAACCCAGGATTATCCACTTTCTTTGGAAAGCTAGTCATGACATATTACCTAGTTTTTATAACTTGGAGTGTAGACAACTCACCAATTCTACATTGTGTAGAATATGCTTTCAGGCCAATGAAACTCTAGAGCATTTGTTATTTCGATGTAATCACGCGCATACTACTTGGTTTGCCTTGAGTATGGGTTTTAAGGAGTTGGTTGATAATATCTCTTTATTTAGGGAGTGGTTTCATTATATTCTTACTAATTTTAAGTCTAATATATGCTTAGATTTTGTGGTTTGGATAACAACTATGTCTTGGCAAATCTGGAAGTCTAGAAATCGTGTTGTTTTCTGTCACGTCTTTTCACTACGACATGCTCCCGTAGAATAGCTAATGATCTCCAATACATGGAAACCACTATTTACTCAACAAAGGATACGTAACATTTTTTTTTATGTCTATTATATTTGTGTTGATGTGCCATTATAGATTTTACTGCCTGACATATTAATTTAAATTATTTAATCAATTTAATTTGCTCCTTTCCAAGTTCTTGTACTGCTGAATTGGTCCTTTGGGAATCCACGCTCACCATCATCTGTTAACCTGCGTTCATCAAATGACGAAGGTTAAGTATAAAACTCAGTGGTACTTAAACACATAATATAGGAAAATATAATCATTTATATCACTTATATGGAACAGGTCATATAACCCAGATCATCATAATATCAGCATTGCCATATTTTTATTTAGAATGTTACTTCTAAACATTTTCGATATATCTCAACAATTATTTGATTCTAACGCTTTCAGGTAATAGTTCATTTTATGTCATTACTATGACTAGTTTATTTCCATGACACATATACCATATACTATTCCTTGGTTTCATGATTTGTCTAGAATTACCTTTAAGCAATGTAGTCAAATATCAGGTATACTACATTAATTATAGTTACTCAACTATTATCATTTCATTTATGTAAATATATCTATAATTTGTCTACCATGTATTATCATGATAATTCATTCATTTGTCCATATCACACCTTGTTATTTTGGTGTATTATTAATATTTAGAATGACCAATATACCAATGGTTTAATACTCTAATTTATCATGTCAACAAATATCAATCATCATATGTGTAAGTCTTATATTATCTTTCATCATAATATAATATTAATCTAGATTGCTCAATCATATATTCATAATCAATATCCTTAATTTCATAACATTTCAAGATGTAATGAAATCCTGCAATTATTCTAAAATGCCATTTTTCCACTTTATCTCATATTCCATTAATTCATGAATTATTAATCCTATAACATTTATCATGTGTGTCCTATCACCCATATATATCACATATAATTATCATAAGCATCAGGTATATCATTATTAATATATTATCATCATGCATTTATAATTTCATCATGTATTATGACATTTATTTCGTAGAATATCTTATCATTACTCAAATAAATATCAATAAAACATATCACCTTATCATTTATTTAAATATCATCATTTTAACACGATATA
>CANYBF010789352.1:0-15972 GCA_948192965.1 Dalechampia spathulata
TATAGTCAGATCGAAAACCTTCTTCAAGTGCTGGCTGGCCTTGACACTTCGAAATCTTGCAATCAAAACAGAAAAAGGAGAAAGAAGACTACCATAATTACAGTATTCCAAGAAGATACTCCATCGCTGGATTTTCTAGCATGTAATTGGTTGACTGGACTTGTAAATCTGATCGATCGGTTTAAACCTCTTTATCCTTCGCTTAGGGCACCCATCGTCGTCTTCTTCCTCCAAAAATTTATCTTCCAAGACAGGAGATGAGCCAGTTCCATTTCCGCTTTTAGTATCTTTCTTATTTTGGATAAAATGTTGGCCGTCATGGTTGCAGCGGAGGTTGCTTAGTTGGAGAAGTAGCTGAGCCACGTCCAGTTCCCAGTCTGAGAATGAAAATTCCTTGAGTTTCTTTTTCTGCGTTGTTGTCTTGTTCGGGAATTTCGCCATTTTCTGAAAACGTCGCCGGAAAGTTCGAATTGTTTTTTTTTGTGGCTTTCAAATTCTTGATTCTTGATTCTTGACAATGATATTTACGGCAACGTGAGGGGAATATGGAGATAGTAGCGTGTCTTTTGAGGATTTCAAGTAAGTCGGTTATACAAGCCGACCAAATTAAGGCACCTTAACATGGTTTCGATACTGAACCGGTCCTATCCAATCTCTACCAAATTGGGCCATACAATAATAATATTCGAACCCTTCAACCATTTTTAATTTGAATTTTTTATAAAAAAAAACTTTAAAAAATTATAAAAATACCGGAACATAGATTTTTCACATGAAAAAAATATTATATATATATATATGTATATAACTGATATTAAAAAGATATTATTTTAATATATATTAGGTATTTAATATATATATTTTGAGTATTTGATACTAAAATTTTAAATTATAATTTTTTAAATATTAATTTAGAATATTATATCTTTTATATTTTAATAATTTTTAATTTTAAAATATATTTTTATAGAAATAATGTATTATATATTTAAAAATTTTAAAAATTTAAAAAATTAAAAATGATATTTTAAAAATAAAAAGTTAAACAATAAAATTGAAAAAGAAAAAACTTAAAAAGTCATTTTTCTTTAGAAATAGATTAATTTCTCCAAACACCTATAATTATCATTTTTAATTTTTAATTTTTAATTTTTATCACTTTCTATTCATATAATATTTAAAAATATAGCTTCAAAAAATAAAAAAGTAAAAAATTTAATTTAATTCTTTCTCGCAATCAAATATTATTTGATTATAATGAGATAGATATTATTTTAATAAAATAGATAAACATTATTTATAATAAGGTCAAATTGTTCTAAATTAAAGTTGACATTCTAGTTTTAATTAATTAATTAATTGAGACTGGATAAAAATAAACTATCTTATAAGCTTTGCAGGGAAGACTTGTGAGTATTTTTTTTTTTATAAAGTTTCTTTTAATGAAATGAAGTTTCATTATCTTATTATCAAAACATTGAAGAATAGATTATGTGGAATCCAATTGAATATTTTCATATTAAGATATGATTAAATTTTTAAAAAATACAAGTCATTATTTTTTGAATTTATTATTTTATAGTAAAATTTATAAAATGTACTAATATATTTTTTATAAAATCGAGTTTTTTTATTTTTTATTCTTTTAAAATATGGATAAAATAATAAATTATGTGGTTTTATGTTTGAAAATTATTAGTTTTGTACATTAATTTTTTGCATGGATGTGTGTCAAAAACAAAATATCAATATGTAAAGGTCAATAATTACTTTTATCAGAATTCTATATAATTAAAAAAGGAAAAAAATTATTATAATGATATATTCATTATATTATTTTATTAAATAATCAAAAATTACATTATTTTCAAAAATAATTATTTTAATTATTATAAATTTTTATATTAATCATAATAAATTATAATAATTTTTTAACATAGTATAACTAATTTTAACAATCAAACTATATTTTTTATTTAAATTTTAATCTTAATAAATTAAATTGATTCAAATCTATAAATTTAAGAGATAATTTTATCAAAAGATTAAAAAATATATTAGCTTTTCATTTTTTTTGAGTTTAAGAGGAAATTGAATTTTATTTCTTAAATTTTATATTAATAATATATTACCTTATTTTTTTTAAATTTCCATTAATTTAAATTTTATACTAATAATATATTAACTTATTTTTTTAATAATATCGATATTTTTAAATGTATTATCTTCATATTATTGTTTCACGTACTTACACTTATAATTTTGTTTATCTAACACTAAATAACGAATTATTAATAATTAAATATTAATAATTATTATTAATAATATGATTAATTATTATTATTATTATTATTATTTTATTATTATATTTTATATTAATGATAATTGTTAAATGAAATTAGACAATATATTAATAAATTTAGCAAAATTTTTCATATAAATAGTTAATGAGTTACTAATATATATTTCATACTAAATTTAATTATTTGTAATCTATCATGAAAATTATTACATAGAAAAATATTATAATTTATAATAATTAAATTTATTTATCTGTTTAAAATTTGAATAAATTTTTTAAAATATATAATTGTTGATTGTAATTATAAGTATTCCTCACTTCATCATTTCAGCTCATTTTGATACATTGATTCTAGAACAATCTGGAATTGGATTGTTCATGGGCTAATTTTAATTTTGATGTCGGCATAAATCAAAAGTAATATATCAAAATTATATCATTTTTGAAAGATATTATAAAAATATTATATTAAAATAATTATATATATAAATCAAAATTTTTTAAGAAATTCATAAATACACAGTTAAAGTCAAAAATTAAGATGGACAATAATTACGTTGACAATGGAAATTATATATTATTTATTATGCTAATAAATAATAAAATGTATATATGTCAATCTTAATACTATTTCTACTTATAAATTTATTTGAAATTTGAAACATATAAACATATAAAAATAAAAAATGTAAAATGTAGTAAGTTCTTTTAATATATTTCAATATATATTTTTATTTTTTAGTTTTTACATCAGAAGCTAGTGAAAAACATAAAAAAAAGATGTATACTTATATCTTATTTACTTAAAATATTTTTAAATGTTAATTAATAAAGAGACACATTAATTAAGATAAAAGAAAATTAAATGATAATATGGAATGGAAATTAAATAATAATTGATTTGAGTATTTTTATGAATAAATATATGAAAAACATTTCATTGTAAGGAAATGATTAGTTTTGTAATATTTCTCACAATTATACATTAATGAAAATTAATTTAAAAGTCTGAATAAGATGGTCCTTATTAAGCTTTTAAATTAATTTTTTTATTTTTTATTAAAAGTTTTTATTGAAAACTGTTATCTGAATATATATATATATTAAAAAATTATTAATAAAATTGTGAATAATGTCACCTGTCAACGATCTTTATTTTATCAAATCAGTAAATTTAATTATTAAAAGATCATTAAAAAAACTTCTAATTTTTAGCATACTAGGAAATATAATATGGAAGTAGATTTTGGAAAATATTAAAAAAGAGGGGGAGAATGAGAATGAAAATTAAGAGATCTATCTAGAAAAATCTAGAAGTTAAGGACTTCATCTTTCAACTTTGAAGGGTTTGTTGAATTATTAAAGGTGGTTGTTTGAGAGCCACCAATCATGCGAAGAAGTACCCTCAAGAAAACGAAGTTAAAACAACATGATCATAGCAAGAACACAATACAAGAACATTTTCAGGCAGGCTCATCGCAGACTAGAAACTTATCTAACCATTGCCTTCGTTCTGATTACAAACTCCATCAGATAGAATATCATTAGCTAATCCCCACCTCAACGTGCATACCGTACAGGTCTTGTACCATTTCAAACAAACCTAGGATGATATTTCAAGCCAAACCAGTCATTGCTAGCTTGAAATGATGGAGGTTCCGGAACCCTATGCCGCCATTGTCTTCTTTTGATTTCCTTTCTCTACATTTTATCTTCATAATAATTATCGTATTTTCTTTTAATAGTATTTATCATCATAACTATACTAATACTATCCCTCCATTACAAACATAATTAATATATAACAATAAATTAATAGAAAGAATTGTATTTCAATCTAACTACTAATTTTTATCCTATTTTCAATATCAACACTAATTTTACCTAAATTACTTATTATTATTAAATATATTATTAACTAATAATCATTAATAATTAATAATTTATTATTTTATGTTAAATAAATTAATTTATGATTAAAAATATGTCAAACAAACAATAATTACATATAATACGTGTACAAAAATTATAGTTAACATAAATTGATATATATATATATATACACACATTAGTTTAACTAAAATTAAAAATAATAAGTGTTTTTTTCAATAAATCTGACATATTTATAATAAAATTAGTATCATGTGGAGTAAGACTTATACTCACTATTAATAGTAATCAAACTATATATCATAAAAAAATTAAATAAAAATTTCTTGTTTATAAATGTACTTTTTATATTATATTTATAAAACGGAGGAATGATTATATATTTACCTTTTTTTTCCCATATTTAAAAAATGGGTGGTGCAACACACTCTTCTTTGCATGCAAAAAAATGGATTAAAATATATTAATTTTTAATTAAATAAAATAATATTTGAACATAATACATTAAAAGTTTAAAATATTTTTATATGATTATATAAATGGATAAAAATCTATCAATTTCATGAAAATTAAATTTATCAAATAATTTATACATCTGATTTTTAAAAATTTTAAAATTTAATTTTTCAATATTTAACTTTTAATTTTATCAAATATCTCCTTAAAAAAAATGTAACTTCTTGGTTTAACGGTCAACAAATTGATTTTATGATTTGACTGGCCATTACATAAAAATATAGGGGGCAAATTGCTATTTTAACCACCAGTTTTATGCATTTCGACTTTCAAATGAATAAAAATATATTGATCTTTCAAATGAACAAGGCCAGAACCATACACACAGTCTAAACAGAAAGATCGAAGAAACGAAGAAAACGGAATGTGCAGCTCAAAATTTATGAGTAACAGAATTTTTGTTACCGTAGCTTTATTGCTATATGCATCATCGGTTATTGCAGACGACGTCGTAGTGCTTACCGATGACAATTTCCAGAAAGAGGTCGGCAAAGACCGCGACGCTCTTGTCGAGTTCTACGCTCCCTGGTAATTTTTATTCATATAGTATATTTAGTTATAGCTCTAGTTATTTCCAGTAATGAGCTTCAAATGCCACGCCGCGCCAACTGTCACCATTTTGTTTGAGCTTTTAGCTGGAGATCTATGTTTACTTAGCTCATTAATGTCGTTTAGTCTATTTAAATCTTTTTGATCACTATCAATTTGATCGGATTGGATTTTGCGTATAATTTGTTGAAAACAAGGACTATATGACTGTTATTGATGCTAGAATTTCCCTTTTTTTTTTCTTTTCCATTTTATGTGTTGTTCTTGTGTAGGTTGTGCTTATTTTTCATTCATGAGATTGCTTTTGTTGGTTGTAAAATGATCAGACTTGGAATGATGATGCCTTTGGTTTTTGATGCAACAGGTGCGGACATTGTAAGAAGTTAGCTCCAGAATACGAGAAACTTGGCACAAGTTTCAGGAAGGCAAAATCTGTTTTGATCGGACAGGTATGCAATTTTTAGTTGACTGCCTTAGGTTTCTTGAGTATTTTATTGAATTAATAGTAATCTCCCCCTACCAATGCAATAATTGCGAAGCAATCTGCGCACCGGTTGATTTGATACTTTATCCTTGTCGACATGGACATGATGATCAGTGGAGCTTGTCTCACGATTGTTCATAGGAATAATATGCTCTTTTGTGATATTTCTTGGTGCAGGTGGACTGCGACGTGCATAAGAGCCTATGCCGCAAATATGAAGTTTCTGGATACCCCACAATTAAATGGTTCCCTAAAGGATCTTTGGAACCCAAAAAGTGAGTGTAATGAGGATCTTAAATGACCGAAGGTTTACGTAATTTGAATTTTATTTATTTATTATTGAATTAAGTTTGAATTAAACTTTTAATATTTTATATATTATAAGTTAAAACAAGTTTAATTGAATCAAAATAAATTTAGAAAATATAAATAATGTACTGATATATTATTTTTAAGAAAAGTAAAAGATTTATAAGTAAAATTGTAATATAGTATAAAAGTTAGTAATTTCATATTAATAATTAAATTTAAATACATACTAAGAAATTGTAAATATATAAATTATATATGTAAAATTAGGCCATTAGTAATTAAATTAATGGATGCACAAACTTATTTAAATGGAATATTATTATTTTTATTTAGGAACCTTATTAATAAGATATAACAACTTTTATTGAATTAAGCTAGGAGGCTGTATGATGCTCCCAAAATTCATACCCTTATTACTTGTCCTCTTCCGAGGATGTGATTTTAGATATCCTTGAAAATCTTCTCATATCTTTAAGTTTCAGATGTTGTTTAGTGACCATAATATATGACCCACTATTCTTTTGAACTATTGTGAAATTGACATTTTATAGGTATGAAGGTGCACGCACAGCAGAAGCCCTTGCTGAATTTGTAAATTCTGAAGGAGGTACTCTAATAACTTGTGACTTTATGTAATGTGAATGTTCTGCTGAAGATACTGCTTTGTATTATGGATTGAATTTTAATTGTTCTTAAAATTTCCAATATATGCTGAATGTCAACACAAACGCTGGATTTGTGAGCAAGACACCTGAGCTTTCATTGGGTAGATTGACCATGATTTTACCTTATCCCATACCAGTTCTCTAAAATTGAGAGTCCATAACCTTGTACAATTTTTCTAAGTTGGTTTCTTTTTTTAACGTGTTTTGATTTTCTAGGTGTTTCACTTGTTTTAAATTAGTATTTTCTTGTGCGTTTGCCCATATCAATTGAAATGGAAGTCTTTCTCTCTTTTTCCATGGTGTGATGCAAATGCCTGTTTGAGAAGTGTTGCTTTTGAATTTCAGCTTATTATGTAATGTAATATTCTTCTCTTCAAATGTAGGAACAAATGTAAAGATAGCTGCCTCTCCATCCAATGTAGTGATACTAACACCAAATAATTTTGACCAAGTTGTCCTGGATGAATCAAAGGATGTTCTGGTTGAGTTTTATGCCCCATGGTTCGTATTTCTTTGATGTTGTTTACTTGTACTTTAGGGCATTAATTGATCAGAGGCAACGCCATATAAGTTTAAGTATAGGCTAACATATGGATGGCTCAGTTCTTGGCAGTTGTCAAGTTTATGATTAGTGTTGTCACCGAGTGTTGGTTCGGACAAGGCATTTGCAGAGCTCCTCGCCTGGATAGTCCCCACGTGAGGTGACTTAACTTGGGTGTTGCCAGGGCACTGAGGCGACGCAAGGCGATTGCCTACAGTCCTTTTTCTTAAGTTTTTCCAATAATCCTTCTAATCTTAATCCCTTTACTTAAGGCTGCAGGTTGTCATAACTTTTGTTTTATTCCTATCATACTTTAAACCCTATAAAATTATAATTTGGGAAAAACCAAAAATATTGTGGCTGTACATTTGAAAATGGAAGGATAATTATTTTGGAAACTAAAGGTCTCCTTGAAAAGGAAAGTTGATTCATAAATGGGAGAAGAATTAAAGAGAATATCAATGAAACTTGAGAAAAAAAATTAGGTTTCTGCAATTAAGTTAGTGAGGTTTTTTACCCTTTTTTTTAGAAAAAGTTATATTCTAATGATAAAATTATTGATTTATATATTGTGTGAGATATTGAACTTTTTATATAGTGCATGCATGTATTCTTTAAAAAATTGACGCAGCATTTTGCTCGGGCAAGGACCTACATGAACTTCAGTTCTTCTGGCTGTTTAACACGTTGCCTTTAGAGCGCCTAGGGCTTTTAACAACACTGTTTATTCCTATGCCAATGTGTCAAATGGCACTTTTAAAGAAGGAAGTGAACTCTTCGGTATTCTTCCAATGATTTGTTTTAAGCTCCTATACTGAGCTTAGCATTACAATGATACTGATGAAGTTATATCAAAGTTCTCACGGGTGTCTTATATAGGGATTTCAAATCATATCACAAGCAATCATTTATATTTTTTTATTCTGACTTTTCTTTTCAGGTGTGGTCATTGCAAACAACTTGCTCCAGTAAGTACATAATCTATGTTGATTGTTGTTACAACTTTCAGGTTTGTTTGGTTGAGACTCGTGAAGATTGTCTTTTGCTTGTGTTTTCTAGACTTATGAAAAGGTCGCAACGGCATTTCAATTGGAGGAAGATGTAGTTATTGCTAATGTTGATGCTGATAAATATAAAGATTTAGCTGAAAAGTAGGTGCAGTAATATTATATCTTCATCTTTATTTTTAGTGTTTGTGTTTGGTTTTATCATCACAATGACACTCGATGAGTTATAAATGCAGGTATGATGTAAGTGGTTATCCTACTTTGAAATTCTTTCCAAAGAGCAATAAAGCTGGCCAAGACTACGGTGGTGGACGGGATTTGGCGGACTTCATAAATTTCATCAATGACAGATGTGGTACTAGCCGTGATGAAAATGGACGACTTACTTCAAAAGTGAGATACATTTGTAAACGTGCTTAAGTACCAGGCATCTAAATAAATTATTCATGACATTTGCACATCTAAATGCATATGTATATGTTGCAGGCTGGTATGGTTTCTGAATTGGAGAGCTTGGTCAAAGAGCTAGTCACCGCCGGAGGTGATGGGAAGAAAGTGGTCCTTTCCCGCATGGAAGAAGAAGCTGAGAAGCTTAAAGGTCCCGCTTCTAGGTAATCATCCTAATTTCGTGTTTCATCTGTTTCAAGAATTTACCATGTCGTTCTCTTGGAGGGATTTATTATATGGATTAGTTGATAGTTCATACCATCTTATCTACAAAATCTGAACATGCTGATTCCAACTGCACTTGCTTTCGATGTCTTTTAGCAACTTATTCTTACTTCACCTTTTGTTTTACTAATCATTGAGATCAATCTTGTGGTTGTTCTCCAGATATGGCAAGATTTATCTGAAAGCTGCGAAAAGTTTTGTGGATAAAGGGTCAGAGTACCCAAAAAATGAAATTCAGCGGATTGAGCGTATCCTTGAAAAGGTGATAAAACCTATCCCAGTTTCCTGATCTTCTTGAGGTTAACTAACTTGTTCAAATATTTTAAATAGATAAGTGTAATGAAGATGCATTGTGTTTCTCAGATTTGCTTCCTAGTACATCTTTCTTGTCCACTCTAATTCTCGTCCATGCCAGGTGAATGATGAATAATTGTTCATATCCTAGGCGACCAAAAAGTTTACAGCCTTAAATAATGTCCATTGTTTTTGTTGGCCGTCCATTTGGCTGTTGGGAACTACATGAACAATGTGTAGATAAAGCAAACTCAAAGCTTGTTTGCGCTGTTCTTCCACGGCAGCAACTTCCTCATAAGTTTTTTATTGTACAGTTTCTTTTAGTTGTGATATCTATACATATGCATATATATATATATGATATGGAGAGTTTGCAGCATGATTTAGCTGCGTATTACAAATTTTTTTCATGATCACACTATAAATCTCACTTATAGAAGTCTTGTTTTGTTAGTTATTCCCGAAAGGATGATATACTTACAATTGTGGTAAACAGAAAATGTAGTCCCAAGTTGCATGTGCAGTTTGACTCACACAACTCCGAAACTATCTGGTCTGATCTTTAATTATTCCTCCATACAGTCAATAAGTGAAGCAAAAGCAGATGAGTTTGCTCTAAAGAAGAACATCCTGTTGACCTTTGCTTGATATCAGCCCCAGAAGCTAACAGAGCCTTTCACCTGGTGATATATAGTCCAAGTGTATATGCTTGGGAGGGTGCAAATGCTGTTATAGAGGACACGCTAATTTCAGTGCAGCTTCACGCAATATCAGGTAATAATACATGACATTTTCGACATTCGGATCACAAGTTGCAAGGTTGAGGATAAATTCGGGATCCCGGTTGTGACGAATTGCTCAGTTGTACGACTTCTTTTCTGTTCTAAAATTAGCATCTCCACTTGCAAGTTGTAGGCCTTTCATGAACTGGACTTATTGTTCCGTCGTACGCCCTGACTCTGGGATAATGTGCGCCGAAGTCTATTCTGGGTTAATACCATGTTACTATTAATTATTAATTATTGACTTTTATTAATATAATAATAATATATTTAATGAGATATTGGGTTGGTTTGGTTTGTAAAATTGATAATAAATATATATCTTATGAAATCTCATATATGTTTCAAATATTTCATTTTTAAGTGAGATGTATAAATATAAATATTTCAGATGATGCTATTTTATATATTTTGTATCTTATTTATTTTTATTAAATTTATGAATTCTTCAAAAATCAAATAATATATTCATCAAATATTTATATTTATCAAATATATATTTTTAAAAATATTTATATATTTATATTTATTTAATGAGATATGAATATATTTTAAAAATATATATATATAATGAGATATATATGTACTTTAAAATGTATATAAATCTAATAGGTTGATGTTGTGAAAAAGGGAAGTTGGGTGCGTTTTTATTATTAGCATGCAAGATTTTGTTTACTGTTCTCACTTTAAGGTGATTTTGGGCATGTCAGTGGAGATTTAAAAGTGTTTAACATTACGATTAAAAATTATAAAGTATTTTCGAATTATTTTAAATTAATTATTTGATTGTTAGTTTTTTTTAAAATTATTTTTTTGAAATATGATATTTTCAAATAATAATTTGAGTAAAAAAATTAAAAATATAATTGGTCGTATTGGCTAATCTTATCAAGTTTAAGGGTACATTTATCATGAAGTTGATTCGTAGGTTCCACGTAGACGGCTTACTCGAGCAAATTGACCTTTAAACCAATGAATTCGTCTATAGACAATCCCTACAATGTAATTTCATAAGCATACACTTGGTTAATCCGAATGCATACATGACATACTACACTCTTGACATTTGCCTACCTTCTTCACAATAAGCACCTGGGTCCTTGATGTAACATTTAGATGTTGTTGGTCAACCACAAACTATGCGAGGCACAGGAACCATAAGTGATTGGTTATCTGAACTCCAAGCCTTCACTCAGGACCATCCCACAAACACCCTGGCTCAAGCTTTGAAGTATTGATCTTCCAGCTGATATAAAAGATATGAGCTTAGAACCTCCGAGGAAATGATCTTCCAGCTTCATTCAAGTTTCTGCAAGTGCTGCCCTCTTACATTTGTTCTGATACCACCTTGGACATGATTGATTCTTATAACCATTGATGCTCGGCAGCAGCAGATAATGAGCATAGCAGAGGGATAAGTTCCTATATTATTTCTGACTGCGTGGTTTATGAATATCAATGGATGACCGGACCAAGCAGTAAGATATCGGTTTACATCGGGTGACTTTTTATTAGTATAATGACATATTTTTCTACCGAGGATTTGAGACATATTTTTCTACCGAGGATTTGAGAAGAGAATTCATGAAAGGGTTGTTTAGTTCATATATATGAGTTCAACCATCTGCCTTGGCTGAATTAGCAACAAGGATCCCATGAATCAACAATTATGTACAGGTGCAGAATTGAACATGTAAAGTATGACATACCAGAGTAGTTGCAGACAAAAGCCAGGATCGAGCAATCGTGACAATATGAAATGATCAATATGAAATGATCAACTTTGCACATGATTTTGCTCCTTCTATCCTTTATCTCTCCACTTTGTCTTTTTTGCTCAAATCAAACTGCTTGCCAATGATCTACCAGCAGCAAAATAATACCACAATGAGAGGAAGAGGGAGTTAGAAGTAGAACATTTTATTCTTAACTGCTCTTCCAGTAAGAAAGAAGATCAATGATATTCAGACCATACCATAATGAAAATATTTGTTGCCAATCAAATCTCGGATAAGAAGAATGCAGGCATACCAGGTGAAGGATATTTTCATCTCTACAATAATTCTGAAGTGCATGGCAGAACTTCAACCAGCAATTCCTGATGGAAGACCTGAACACAAACAACAATGAGAAAGGCAATGACATTGCAGTCTTGCACAGTTTGAACTACCGAGAGAAAAATGATTTTGTAGTAGATGAAAGAATTACACTTCTAAACTGTGCCAACTCTTTTTTCAGTTTTTTCTCCATATTTTTCCCCGTAGACGAAGCAGCCGGGTCCCTGGCTTCCCTGAAAACCTACCAGAAAATCGTAAGGTCAATACATAAGGTTTCTATTCCTGCCGTTGCTTGACAAGCAATCACAACAATTCTATATGCGAAACCTAAAAAATTCCACACTCCTGATTCCTGCCAAAAGAAACTCCATCCAATACTTGCATTGAACAAATATCTCCATGCACACATGCAAACACAACTGACTACAAAAACAAGAAGGAGTTCCAGCTTCAAGTTTTGCTAGCGAAGTTTTGTCAAAAGACATAGACCATGGAAACCAAATCACCAAGTAATGATCTTTTAGCTCTGAAGTGGTAGAACCTGGTGAACCGAGTGAACATGGAAGATACTTGCCCAAATGGAACTTCCAAGATGCACCTTATACATGCCTCACGTACAAGTATCTATGCAAAATACTAGAATAGAACATACCAGTTTGAAACCTTCCTGAGAATTTGAAAATTCAATATCTTGGAGATTCAAACAATCAATCTTCTGTAAAATGACTGATATACGTATGATGCTACATAGAATCCAGAATATCTTCTTCGACTGAAAATATAAAAAACAGATATCAAAATGTTAAAGCATGATTTCTTCTCGTTGATGAAACAAATGTAAGCTGTTTGTAAGAAGTAGAGCATGAGGACCTCTCCGGAAATCTCTTTCAATTGATCAGACTCTGGAAATTTCTTCTTATGATGCCTTGCAAGTAAAGCTATTAACTGCAGCATTGCCAGAAGTTATTAATGCATATTGAAGACAGATCAACGTAATCACTAAATATATATAATGCACCTTGAACTCTTCAGTGCTATATCCATGAAGAGAACTGCCATTCTGCACAAGAAGCTCAAGTTTGTCAGGAATGTCGATTAAGAAATGGAGAAACAACCACTATGTAAAAGTTTCTGTTTTAGAACTTTAAGCACCCTCATGAATGGAGATTTGAAGTTTATAGAAACTTCGCCACCATTGACAAAATTGAACTCTTTCCAGAATAAGGGCTGAGCTTCATGTTCCTGAGAAGATCAGAAAGCATACCATAATAATCTGATACGTCTTCTTGTGATACCCTTTTTTGCCAATGCAGAGCCCTACATTGTGAAGCATACAGGCAGCCTCAAGACATTCAAAACTCTTTTTATCCAAGCAAAGGTCAGGTTTCACTTGATTTTCAGCAACCTCTAGCCATTTTCTCAAGCCCTCAAAAATAACCTGCAGCAATCACAAAGTCATTGAGCATCTTAACATGAATCCCTTGCAATTTATAAAGCAGAACACCAATTGTCTAACAGGTACAATGAAACATTGGAAATCAAGATCTAAACTACATTTCCTATAAATGCATAAAATATATTGCCAGACCATTCTGCCTTGTATTTTTCAATGTATTAGAGAGTGCAAAAAAAAGCATGAGATTTTCATGATATTGCAAGGAAAAAGATAATGCTTGGAAAATGAAAATAGGAAAACAATCTAGGAAGTCGAGAATACTCTGGCAATGTTAACACATTGTGCAGCAGACTTGATTCTCCTCTTGTCACCAAACCTCGCAGCAAGCCTCACAACAGAACCCCACCTCGCATTAGCGTTCAAGTCATAACCTTCAAACACTCTACCTAAAGAATCAGCAATAACACCCTCTCCTAATGCATACCCAGAAACCTCCATTTCTTCAATTCCAAGCACCTCGAATATCTTCGCTAGCAAAACTGCACCAGCAACAATGAACTCTGATCTTCTCTTAAAAAACTCATTTCTCCTTCTTTTCTCATCCTCTCCTTCTTTACACAACCTCTCAACAACACATGTCAATTCTCCATCACTAAACTTGCATTCCCTCTTACAATTAGTAAATAAAATCTCATTATCATAACACAAATCTTTTCCATAACCATAAAAAACAGCCTTTTCAATTGCTCTAATGGTCCCCGAAGTTCCAACAACAACCTCAAAACCAAATTCCTTTACTTTTTCCACTAACCCAGATTCCTTCATAACTAACTTAACTAACTCTTTAATATCTGAAACCTTGTCATACTTCTGAGTTAAATCCACATGCCCAAGCTTTAAAGAAACACCAAAAATAACAGTCCCTCTCTCTCCTATAACAAATTCAGTAGACCCACCTCCAATATCAATAACCAACACTCTTTTATCAAAAAAGGTTAAAAATTGAAGCATACCCAGATAGATAAACCTAGCTTCCTCTTCACCAGACAAAATAGAAACCTCCAAACCGGTACGTTCGAAAATTGCATTGCATAGGTCAATTGAGTTATTTGCAGAACGCATCGCTGCGGTAGCAACACAGCGAGTTTGATGAGGAGAAATGTTGTTGAATTTGAGGGTTTGACTGAAATCCCGGAGGCAACTGAGAGCTCGAAGATAGGATTCTGTTGAAATTGAGGAGGAAGTGGACAAGTCACGACCTAAGCAAACTGGGTTTTTGTAGCGATCGATTGCGACGAATTTACCCGATGATGGATCGGCTTGGACTATTAGCATTTTGAATGAATTAGTACCCATGTCTATTGATGCAAATAGATTACTTGAAGATGCTGCCATGAAGGTTAGATGGATCTTGATTGAGTTCGTTGTTGATGATGGAGGAGAACTGGAGCTATTCTGGATCAGCTTAAAGCCAACACCGCCATATAAATGTTGTAGAGACCGTTAAAATTACGTTACTTCGATAATTTAACAAAACAAAATAAATGTTTTCATTCAAATATAAATATTAATTTAAAATTAATTTTTATCTAAATAAATTCTAGTCAAATAAAAATATTAATTTAAAATAATAAATAATAAATTCTCTATATAAATGTTATTTTTTATCCGAAAGAATTTTATTATCTAAAAAAATTCAGGTCAAATATAAATAATATTTTTCACCTACAATAAAAATAAAATAATAAATAAAAATTCTTTATATCAATTGTTTTTTATTTAAAAATTTCATTCTATAAATAAATTTTATTCAAATATAAATATTAATTTTTATTCAAAATAAATATAAAATAATATAAAAATCTTATTTTTATATGGATACTAATTTTTGCCTAAAAAATTCTATTCAAATATAAATATTAAATCTTACTCAAAAATTTTATTTTAACATTTTAATATAAATATTAATATTTTCTTCAATCAACCAATTATGTCACGCCCAGCCCATACCTGGAGCAACATGCTCCCGCATCATACGCAATGATCTACCGTATGGTAAACCACTGTATACACTACAAGGATACCTGTACATACATACAAACAAACGTCGTATGGGGACCTCCTGTAGTATGGCGGTAAACTCCGTAAACAGAACCAAACATAACCCTGGATATCATACATTCTATTGAACGTACAAGCGTAGAACAAAAGTATATTTATTAATATACAACGGTTCTGATTACAATATCCGTACAACACCACCAGTAAACTACAAATACAATACTACCTCACTACACTATACAAGCCAGTACATAAGGCTACAAAAAGAATCTAAGCTCGGTTGCTCCAGACCACCTCGAGACAGGAATTCACTGTTGAATCCACCTCTCCGCTGACGACCGCAATCACTGCTCTGGGCCTTCTGCCGGAGGCTCGGAACCTGCGTTCATCAATTGACAAACGCTGAGTCGAAGACTCAGTGGTACTAGCTAACATACGCATACA
>CANYBF010789412.1:0-16231 GCA_948192965.1 Dalechampia spathulata
TAAATCATTAATCAATCATTAACATATTCAAATAATCTAATCATTAACATATTAAAATAATCATTAATCATTCATTAACAAATAAATCATTAACAAATATTAAAATACCTTTGCTGCTGCCGATTACCACCACCCACCACCGGCTGCTCCTTGCCGACCACCACCACCGACTGCTACTTGCCGACCACCACTGCCTTTTGCTTCAAGAAGGGACGCACGTAGGTGGAAGGAAGGAGGGAGGGAGGGAGTGAGGACGAGGACGAGGACGAGGAGGGGACGAGGGTTCGAAGAAGGAAGGGAGGGACGGGAGGGAGGGCGTGAGCAGGTGGAAGAAAAAAGCAGAGGGTGGGGAGGAAATTTAATACTTGGCCGCTAATGAAACTAGCGGCCAAGTCAGTATGCCTGTCAGCCCGTCAGAAGCGTGTCAGCGTCAGGAATCGTGCAGAGGAGAAAATTGGCCGCTGGTTTAACCAGCAGCCATGTCCAGCTGTCCAAGTCCTTGTCGCCACCTGTCGCCACCTGTCGCCATGTCAGTTGGCCGCTGGTAAAACCGGCGGCCAACTTGCAAAACACACCAAACCGGAAAATATTTTCATTTTCACATCAAACTAAGATTTTTTGATTTTATTTGCACCAAATAGGGAAATTGCCCAAACAGCAGCAACTGCAAATAGGTGGGAAATGAGTGAATTAGGGCATGCACAGCACAAATACCATTCCTATTGGCTACAGACTTGTCCACTAAATTCACTTATCTTCACTCTAACATTCAACCCAATTCATACCTTACATAGATTGAATTAATTAATGTAAAATAAATCCTCTTTTCTTTTTGTATTGTATTATTAATTGGATTCAATAGGTGAATGAGATGCTAGTAAACGTATAAAAACGCTGCATTTTCCGGTCATTAAATACCCACCCATCAAGAATGAAACTGATCTTATCTGGATGAAGATGAGGTGAATCTATCATTTGGATTTCTTGTGGTTTTTAGCCCTTCGCTTAGATATCCATTGGATAAACAAGTCACCCTCTTGACAATGCTATGTCACCTTACAAGAAGTTCCAAAAACCAAAATCTTCCCTTTTGTTTTGTCCTTTTAAATTCCTTCATTCGGTTCTTTCTTTCGTCTATTCTCATTCTCATCATTTTGCTTCTTGGGGGGGGTTTTTTCTTGTTTTGTCCACTTCCCATATTCCTCAGGAGAAAAGTAATACATCACTAGAAAGAAAATGTATGACAACTACGACCACCATTTTCTTCCTTGTTTGCATTGCCACCCACATGGCTACATTAGAATGGTATGTTCATCACTCTTTAACTCTCCTTTTTCTTCGTTTCCAGTAGTCGAGCTTGAGATTTCATGAAATGGAACTCGGCTCCAGTATTGTAGAGGTATTATAATCATGAATCATCAAATCTAATGTTTGCATGGGCATGCATAAAACAGGTTCACTATCTTATAGAGACATGCCTGCTCCTTCATATGAGCAGAGATCAATGCATTAAGGCATTAGCAGAGCATGCCAGCATCCAGCCTATTGTTACTCTTACAGGTCATTTCTCTCTCAATACATATATACATATATTATATATATAACCACATATAGCTTCCATTGACAACTGGCTAATGGAGTTACTTATAATGTGCTTGCAGTGTGGAGAGAACTGCAGAAAGAAAATAGGGGCTTTTTCCGAGCATATTATTCCCGTTTAGTTTCTTCAAGGCCATCTTCAAGTAAGTGTACTTGTTAAATAAACTATCATACAAGGACGTGCATCTTACATGTCATAGATTCATATAGAGAAATGAAAATGAAACGGAAACTGTTTATCTATGCATACAGATAGTAATATCAGGTCATATTTATTCAAATTTCAGGAAGGTGGAGACGAAGGGTGTCAAGATTGAGAAGGAGACCATGCAAGTGAACGAGTACGTCGACAAGCATACGATGCACGTATAGTAGGGATCAGAAATACCCTTGAGGTCTCATATATATATATATATATATATATATATATATATATAGGTTATTCTGTATGCATTTCCCTTTGTATCCCATGCACTGCCTCAAGGCGAATGATAGTTTTTAGTCAAACATTTATATATGGTAAGGCTTTTTCCACATATCTCTAAAGAATCTTTTGTTGGTATTATGTTTCCTCCTTAGGCATCGGCAGCTGTTCATGAATAAATAGCTTCTGATTACTTTCTAAATGCAGAAATCTCCCTTTGCTTTTGGATTATTGTCATGATTGATTATAGAGAAAAACACTTGTGCATACCAATTCACATAGATTAATCATATAGCAATCATCAAGTGACTCGAAAGTCTATCATAAATCTGTTTGTCAGTCTTCCACAACTTGGAGTACAGTGAAAACCTCATTCCCAAGAGCATCTATCTCTAAAAGACCATATGGTTCAGAGCTTAAACAGTAAACCCTAAA
The DNA here is from genome assembly GCA_948192965.1 of Dalechampia spathulata. Lineage (NCBI taxonomy): Eukaryota > Viridiplantae > Streptophyta > Magnoliopsida > Malpighiales > Euphorbiaceae > Dalechampia > Dalechampia spathulata. The sequence goes on from CANYBF010789412.1 coordinate 2,459, forward strand.
ATGGAACAAGTTTTCTTCTTACAGTAGTTTAAACAAGCTCAATTTTCTTCACTCAAATGGTGTCCTTGCACATATGGAATGCCTTGGAGCCTTTCTTTCATGGAAACTTTTGCCTTCAACATTCACCTGAAACATTTCGATACAGAAATCCACGCATCTACATCAATAGTATAAATTACTACAAACATATAGAGTTAAAACAGTCTCCACATCAGTGTAACTATGGTAGAAGAAATTGACTGGCTTTGAAAGAGCTCAGACAATAATATCAGCAACTCCATCTATTTGAATGGTTTCTTAATAATAATCAATCATTTCTAGTTTTCTGCTTACTTCAGTACAAATCTTCAAACATGTTTGTGGGTTGGCTTTATTATCTCATAATGTATGCGAATTAGTATGTTCTTGGTCCTTCATGATCAAGATTAGGTACTATAATATAAGATAAATATTGATCTTTCAAACAGTTTACCTCAGGTGCATCCTGGCTCCACGTCGCCTTCTCCTCTTCCTGGCCACAATTTTCTCCACCTTCTTTATAATGAATTGGAGGGCAATTGGCCCACTGAGAAAATAATATTAGTCAAGTGCAACGTTCATGTTTAGATATCATAGATTAATTTTAAGAATCTTGCTCTTCAGAACTTACGTTTTTTGCAGCTGTACTGAAGGCTTCTTTATGAGCCATGTTTCGATTTTCAGCTTTGAGCCTTCTGATTTCTTCTCTGCTATAAACATATTGCAATAAAATACCTCGAGCTAATGATAGTTAATCTTAAGTTATTTAAGCATAATCAGTTTGGAATTTCTTACTTTATGAAGCGATTATAAGCTGATGGTGCTCTCTGTCTTTTCTCTGGTGCTGTTGAGAGATTAAAGAACTTGTGAATGAGTTCATATGATTGATTATTTTACTGTGATATCGACCATAAACAAATTATATTCGGTGAAAATGATCTTACGTTTATTAATGACACGGTTAACAAGGTTCTTATCCTCTTCTAGTTCACTATCAGAATGGGCAGCCATGGATGATGATTTCTCCATGTCCAAGGTTTTTCTTGCATCTACTTCTGAACTAATTTCTTCTTTGTGCTGATGATCATGGAGGAGAAAGATATCACAACTCTTAGTATTAGGTGCCAAGAGAATCCAAGAACAAAAAGAAAGAAGAAGAACTTAATACCTGATCATGGGTAAGAGAAGCTAAAAGCTGCTGGAAAGGGACAAAGGAGACTTTCGTCATGTTGACAGAAAGGAGGCTGGTGCAGTGCCCACATCTCACAGTCACCACCATAGACAAACTGCTGCTTGGGACGCTAACCTATACTTGACAAACAAATTGTACTTTCAAATCCAAAAAAGAGAGACTAACTCTTGTATATTGAAAGTATATTCATACATATATACCAGTAAAATGGTGTCACAGAAGCCACATTGTACATAGCAAATCTGCTCAGGAAGGTCAACGGGATGGTTCAGAGTTGACATTGTTGTGGGTCTTTCGCGCTTTGCATTTATGCGGTGAGGGAGGGAGGGAGAGAGGGAGAGAGGGAGAGGGATAACTAGAAGGAGAGAGTCTTGATGTTGTTCTGGTCATAGGAATGAGGAGATTTATAGGTATTAAGAGGGACGCCATTAACAAGCATAGGTCCTGTAATAAGACGATACATGATGCCTTGTTGGCTAAAATGGTGGATTCCTCTCATTATTGATTATCAAACAATTTCATTCATACCTCAGCTGCCAGGAATCATAAATGCTCAAATTTTTCAGCATGTTTTTATTAATCTGATCTCAAGCTCTACATTACAATCATATCTAGGAAAAACCCAACAGCTTAAGGTTTACATTTTCTCAAACATTCTTTAACTAAAGAACAAAAGGTGATATTACGGAAAGTTCAACCTTCCTATTTTAGAAACCAAAGAGGAAAACAAGTCGCTACTCGCTTTATCTAATTTTGGGTTCATGATTTTGTATTATGAGATGAGTAAGTACTTAAAAAATGCTCAAGTGTTAAAAGAATGCTTGTCGGGTTTAAATCGTAAACATATACTAATTCATTTTATGAATCAAAGAAGACCGTAAGAGTAAGAGGAGACTCTAATTTTATGTCTCTCAAAACTTTAAAGGGCTCGGATTCCTATGGCACTAAGGGGAAAAAATAAAAATTGACTAGTTCTAAATTGTATCATGTGTTGTTTTCTCAACTATTTAATGGTGCCTCTATCACTTGGAGTGACCCCTCAATAATGAGAGTGAAAGTTGAGTAAAACTTTTACCAAAACAAGAAGAAGGTTAAGTTCCAGAAGAGTGAATGGGCAAGTAAAGGAGGCATCTTTTAGATGTATATGGTATTATACTCGTTTTGTTCATACTATTTTGTATTTTCCAATCCATATTTCCATCACTTTAAATGTCTAACATCTACTTTGTCAGTCCATACATGTTTCTGCTTTCTCTTTTCTTACCGTCTATTTGACTCGGCCATGTGATTGCACTTAAGTTTTACCAGTTCAAGTCTGAAAACTCAATAAAGACTTTGGAGAAATGTCAAGTTATAATAACCCTTCTTCCCGGGAAAAGTGATGTGCAGAAGAAATGGTTCAATGAAGAAAGGAACGGGGAAATGCATGTCCATTCGACTGCCAGTGTTCAAACTGGATAATTGATATCAACGGGAAGAAGAGAGATTGAGAGTGGTTATTGTGGTTTAACTTATGAAGCGTAATTGCAGATTACATGATGATGGGTACAAGAGCTATACAAAGCATAGGAACAAAATGGGTGATGATGTTCCAATGAAGAGTTGGACTATTAATATGCAACTACCACTGACTATCATATGCCCTGTTTTGGACTGCAGACGGACCAGAAATAAGCTCCAGAAACAGGAAGAAGCCACCACTTTTCGGGCAATTCTTGAAATTGAAGATGGCAGGCAATTATAGGTGGGCGTTGAGGCGTCGAACATTGAGGTTTTGTAACAAAGAGGCAGTTTATGGCATGAATTTCCTCTAAGATAACTTGATTCAGGTTTTAACATCACCGCTTTCACCCTGACAGCGAAGTCCTTGAGGCTTTCATCTTCGTGTTATAAGATAAGTTGATTGCTTTTGTTTGAATTCCCATCTCAATCCAACACCACGAGATGATAATTTGGTGAAAATATAGCTAGCATTACATGTACAAGTACGCTGAGCGATCAACCATGCAGTTAACAACACATTAGACATCCACGTTCAAGCACTTATCAAACTTTCCAGGAAATGCCACAGGTCATGACAAAGGAATCAAGGTAAAAGACAGACAGCGAACATCTCAAGTCAACAGCCAGGCAGCTAAAAACCAGAACTCATTCAAACATTAAAAGCATAGCACTAGCTGACATGAACGTCGGAAAATTACCATCTTAACAGCATCTCTACTAAAGATAATGTGCACCCAAGAATGAGGCAGTGATTTTCTCTTAAGTGTAATAATTCAGTATTTTCAACAATGCACATCTACAAAAGCTACGGCAGCCATGAACATAGAACCCGCAGCATTTTCCGTCCGCTGAGAAAACTAAAGACAGCTTTCCACTTTAAGAGATTGAAGACTGCAGAAATATATTGAAGCTGAGTTCAATGGTAATCTGGCAAATAGCATCCGCAAAAGCCTCGTACAAATCCTATCCGGAATCCAACAACTACGTACATGGACCAAGCGATGATCACGCACCCCAACCCAAGAAGAAGAAGAAAGAAAACTTGCTAATGGATAGAACTTGAACTAATTCGTTAGAATATTCAAAACCACGTCAAACCATATAGTAAATGAATTGAATATAGGCAATCTTACTGGTAAAGAACATGTATTAATGAAACATCCATCCAATTACATCAAGCTAAATTACCTATCGAGGTCCTAAAACTGATAAAATCCATTAAAAGGAAAACACAATTATTTTCTCTAAAAGATATAAAGTTGCAAAATTTTCAATTGCCCAGCCAGCAACAATGGTAACCTCGGAAAAGCCCAATCAATCACCACCAGCCTTGTTGTAAACATAAGTCAGGCCACACTTGCCGCAATAATGTCTATCAAAATGACTAGCCATAAAAGTCCCGGGTCCACACTCTGCGTTAGGACACTCCTTTCTCAATCTCTGCACCTTCCCACTATCACCATCTACCTAGTAGAACTGAAGCACAGCAAGCTTCACCTTCTTCTTCTTGTGCTTAATCTTCTTTGGTTTGGTGTAAGTCTTCTTCTTTCTCTTTTTAGCTCCGCCCCTCAAACGGAGTACAAGGTGAAGCGTGGATTCCTTCTGGATGTTGTAGTCGGCGAGTGAGCGACCGTCTTCGAGTTGCTTTCCAGCAAAGATTAAACGCTGTTGATCGGGTGGAATTCCTTCCTTGTCCTGGATTTTGGTCTTGACATTGTCGATTGTGTCAGAAGATTCTACTTCCAGGGTTATTGTTTTCCCTGTAAGAGTTTTCACGAAGATCTGCATCGTGCCAGGTATTGGAGGTTCAGCAGATAAGAAATTGCAAAGCGTATCGAAGCATTTATATATTCTATATCCTTTGGGTTATTAGGGCTTTTTGTCTTGTTCGAAACGATGTGGCTTAAATCAAAGATCAATCTGACCTTTTTGGGTAGTGAATTGGGCTCCAGTGAAATGGATATTAACTAGATTCAAGCCCTATGCATAAGTAAAGGCCTGCCCTGAAAGTTCCAAGGCCCAAGTGTTAAAGGAGGGGAAGCAGGGTCCAGTTTCTTGCCATGGAAGTTTCTTTCTTTCTGTCCTTTAATCAGGAATTGATTTCTCGTGAGGAACTGAAAGAGTCGGAGTTTCATCAGTTTCAGTTCCTGATAAAGCTAAGAATAGAGAAAACAACAAACCCAATAGCTGACTATAATGATCAATATACGAAACATAACTTTTTGTCAACCACATACTGTGTTAAGAGCAAACCTTGTACTTTAAATGTAAGTCCAGGCTCCAAAACGGGGTACTCTTGAAAACACCTGTAGAAATTGTCATTCAATCAGTTGCTTGTGATTACAGATTGGAATAAATTCTAAGCATATACCTCGGACTCTACCTGTAGCTTTGTCTTGGTATACGAGGAAATGTGATACTGTCTGGGTGCGTCGGGGAAGCTTCACTTGGCAGATAGATTGGAGTCTGCTGAGTTGATTTGACAGTTTTTGTTTAAATGGTGTTTGAAATCTCACCATCATGTGTTGCAACAAGATTAGTTTGTTTCCTAGAAATTACCTTCTCCATGACTACGCCTGAATGGGGCAGCTGCTTACTTTGTCCGCTTCCAATGCATTTTTCCCTCCTTAATTCCTCAATATAATTAAAGAATCTTTCTTTCAGTATCAGGAGTTGAACTTTGAGGATCCTGACGAAACACCAATCAAGAAGACTCAAAATATTTAAGAGAAGTGATTTTTAGATACTAATATGAAACTATAACTGCGCAACCCATTTACCAGTATTGCTCTTACCTTCTATGACTGGTTAGATGAGCACTAAATATCAGCCGGAGGGACCTAAACTTGGTACAACGTCCAAATGGGAAAGCCAACCAAAATTCCAAATACAAGAAAAAGATAATAAACACATGAAAGGCAAAATTTACTACTACATGACAGAAAGAGGGAGTGATCGCAACCAAAACTTCCTCTAGATGGAGGCTGTAAATTCCACCAAAACCGTAAACTTTATTTGAAAATGGACTTTTATAACCTTAAAAATGGCTTTTTTTGTTTGTTAATATTATAAGAAGAATTTTAATTTAAATCATAGATCACCTCCCTTCTTTCAGCCTGTTAGATTCCAAGGAAGCAATCGAGATATTCGTGTTAATGTTGGCTTCTTATAATAGGAAACAACTATCAAGATTTGGTTCTGTATTGGAAACCGTGTCAAAGCTGCTTCTCTTTCAGGTCCCACAGATTGATTTATACGGGATTGTTTTCGATTTGTTGTTGTGTGATGCGTTTTTCTCTAGAAACCCACCACTATCTTCCCCATTTCTCTCCGATCTCAGCTATCTAACACATAATCATAACATTCCAATTCAACCCTTATGTTTTTATCAATCAATAATTACCCAGAAGATAAAAGTTGCAGCTATGCTCTTTATCATCTTCTATACTGAATCTTGCTGACTCTTTCTGGTTTCAGGGAATCAAGCTTCTCTTCTTTTTGGGTTTTTACCATCAACTCCTGTTAAAAAAAAGACGATTTCAATTAGCATTTTTCATTTTAAGAAAAGTTTGTTATTTTACTCTCTTTTGTGGCAGATCAAGAGAAGCAAAGAATCTTCTTTTTTCTTGATCAGCATTTGATTTTGGAAGGGGTAAGTCCCACGCCTTTGTTCTTACTTTTTCTCATTCATTCCTACTCGAATGAAATTCTAGTGTTATCCTAATTTTTAGTTTATCTGAATTATATTTTACCGCAAAGGTAAATGACATCGAAAGCAAAGAATCTTTGTTTTGTCTTGATGTGCTTGCATATATTGTTTGTCACTTCTGGTATTTCGTGCCTTTAATATTTTTAAATCAAGCAAGTGAAAAAGAACAGAGAAGGAAAAAGGATGTTACTGTGTCTGTGATGAAATCTGACATTGTTGTTGGCTTGATGCTCATATCTACATTGAACAATTTCTGTCCTTATTTTCATTTAACTTTTGTTACTTGCCATAGTTTATCGGTCTATTAGTTAAACACTCTTTCAATTTCAATGTAATTCTTTGGTTGTTTCTACTTTCTGCTTCTTTAAAACGAAAAGAATTCATTGGTTTAACAACTCTCAGAGTTGAACAGTAAAATTTCTTCCCCTGTTAGCAAATTTTTTCAGTTTGAACTGAATTCAGAGTATATTAAAGAGTGAACTGCCGTTTCTTATTCCAAGCAGAGAACTAGGGATTAATCCTTGAGTATGGTTCTTGACATAACAAGTTTAAATGATTTATACAGTTTCTTAACAGGATCCTCCAAGCACACTTGGCAGCCCGTCATGACTGCAGATACAACTGAACCAAGTTATTGGTTGAACTGGCGGTTCTTCATATGTGCACTTTCTCTCTTACTTGCTATGGTATTTGCGGCAATTCTAATATGGAAGTGTGAAGGATCCAGGAAATCAAAATCTGAAAGGAGAGAAGATCAGCAAGAAAGAGCCGGACTTTTATACAAGGACGAAGCTTGGAAGACATGTGTGAAAGGAATTCATCCTGGTTGGTTGCTTCTTTTCAGGATAACTGCTTTCCTCATCATGTTTTCCTTGATCACAGCAAATACTGTTGTTGATGGAGTTGGCATATTTTACTTCTATACGCAGTAAGTTATCAACCCATAAAGTGTTTTCTTGTTCATGAAGATACATGGAGTAAGCTTAGCGAGGTTTAGAGTTGTTGTAGGAAAAACAGAATTCCAATTCTGCGACTATAGCTTTCGAAAATCAACTGTTGGAATGTAGTGCTATTTCTTGCTACTTGTGTTGATGTTTTTCATAGATTCTACTCATTGGGGGCAGTTGGAAGAGGATTGCATTCTGTTTTTTGTGACAAGTTGCTGTGTTTGCTCATTGCATTTGTAGTTTTCTTACTTTTCCTTTTTGCTGCACAGGTGGACATTTACTTTGGTCACAGTCTATTTTGCGGTATGATCTCCAGACAAGTCTGTTTATACATAGTTAGAGCTTGATTAAGGAATCACTTCTGTCTACTTTCCAAGTCAAATTACTTAAACCCTCATTCTTCAATTTCTTGAAATCTTCACAAGATTGTGAAAATTGGTAGCACCCTTTGTAAACGTCCTTTTTCTTATGTTGTTTATGTTCTCAACTTTGATCTGCAGCTTGGGTCTTCGATCTCCATTTATGGGTGTTGCAAACACGACAATGGATTCAATGCTAATCGGGCTTATCTCGAAAATGTAGATGCAGAACGAGGGAGTTATGCAGCTCCCTCACTTGATGAAACTGCAGATACCTCCGACTTGCCTAAAAATACATATACTAATACAGAAACTCATGGTCGCCAAACTGCAGCTGCATGGGGCTATATCTTTCAAATTATTTTTCAGGTGAGTTTCCATTGCCAGTCATTTTTTTAAGTATCTTGCTAAGATCAAGAATTGGTTTTCATTTCTTTTTTGTGCAGTTCTTTCATTCTTTCCACCTTCTCTATTATTTTCTTTTTCACACCAACACATGTCAAGTAGCTTTTTAAATATTTTACTAGTCAGTTATTTTTCCATTTCTGGGCAGACATCTGCAGGCGCTGTGATTCTTACTGATGTTGTCTTCTGGTTTATTCTTTATCCATTTCTAACGTCCAAAGACTATGGCCTCGATTTTGTAAGTATCAGCCCAATCATTCGACTGTTTGTTCAATTCTAATGTTTGAATGGTACCTGGGATTGAAGTAGGGAGTTTTCGAGCCATACAAGAATTTGGCCATTAGACTCTAGGATTTGAACATTTAAGTTGACCTTGGTTGCTAATTTTCTACACTTTACTGCAGAATAGTCTTCAACCAAATTTCAAAACTTTTAGTTCAGCCATGATCTGTTTTTCTGGTTATTGAAATGTCACTCGACCCTTAGCATTTCATGGATTGATAGTCTTTAATCCAAGTTATTTTTTTCAAAATTCTCACCAGTTTGGTGCTTCTCATGTCAACGAACTGATGTAGCATAGCATTCACTCATTTGCTGGGACTTCCCCTCATATTATGATCAGTTTCCCATGTTCCAATGCGTGTTACTCTGGAGGTATTGGGATGTCATGGTTCACGTATAGGATCTCTAAAATTTCTGAACAAAGAAAGAAGGATAATGAAAGTTTGGGAAGACATAAGCCTAACAATAGTTTTGCACCAAAGTGGAAGCTAGAAAAGAAGTACAGGATGGACTCCTTGATTAGTTTCTCATATGGGTCACATTGGGCACGGTCGGGCAGTCAAAAGGGCCTTTATTTGCAACTAATAGCATCTTATGAATGCACGTAAACTTTGTATTACATTTTAGGTGAGACTTTATATTTTTAAATTTCTGTTCCATTCTAACTGCAGCTGAATGCCTGCATGCACTCGGTCAATGCCATTTTACTCCTTGGAGACACAATGTTAAATTGCTTGGTAATCCTGATCCCTGAATGTTGTTTGATGGCTTTTCATTTCTTACTCCTTGAAGACCAAGTATAAAGTTGCAATCTTTTTCATTGCAGCGGTTCCCCATGTTTCGAATTGCTTATTTTATTCTGTGGACAAGCTCATTTGTCATCTTTCAATGGATCATTCATGCTTGTATTTCAATGTGGTAAAGTTACATCCACACCTTCTCTGGATAATTACTTTCTTAAGTTGGTTTATGCTGTAACGTTTTTGCCTTATTTCCTCAACTTGTGCAGGTGGCCATATCCATTTCTCGACCTATCATCCCCATATGCACCCCTGTGGTATGTTTTGGGACCATGTTCATATATCACCATTGTTTACCATTCGTTAAAAGTTTTCAGGCGCCATTGGCATACGATGCAATGCTACAGCATTTGAAACTAATTAAATCTCTGTTGGTACTGCGGAATAAACAGGTACTTGGGAGTGGGGGTGATGCATATTTTTTGTTACGGAGCATTTGCTTTGATAATCAGGCTGAAGCATTTTTGGTTGTCGAGATCATTTCCAGAATCCTATCAGGGTTTTAGGTGAGAAAAGGATTCCAAGTTGCACAGGTGAAACATATCAGCCAGCAGCTCTCCATTGTTCGTCGTTTAACTAGTGATTGGGCTCGTTTTAAAAGTGCCATTGGTTGCTGAGCAGTATCATTTTTTTCCGAAGTAGGAGCAGCTGAGGAGTAAATATTCTATTTTCAATTGGTATTTTTTCATGGTTTTCCACAAATAGTGGAAATATTATTTTTGTGAAATGGTCAAAGAGAGGGGGGGTGGGTATACGATCATCATTACATTAAGTGGGTGTGGAAACGTCGGCCATTGCAATGGAAAGTCTATGGCGTGCTTGGCAATATTTGTTTTGTAACATTCTGAAAAATTGATATTTAACCATATTTTAGTGAACGTGCTTGCATAATTCATCAAGGAATCGACGGAGCAACATGGCCAATTACCCCAAGTTTTCTTTTCGGCGGAAGGACATCATTACCTGACCCCTGTTCACTTCTTGCCATTTTAATTTTCAATATAAAGCCAACAAATAAAGAAACTATTGAACCAAGAAATCATAAGACGATATATGGAAATCAAAGGCTGAAAGGGAAAGAATATATAAACAGTTGTCTTTGCATCATTGTCGGAAGTCTTGTAATTGATCACACAACTAACACTAGTCAAAATGCAAGCCTCCGTCTCTATTTCTTTCTCATTCTAATCGACTTACCTTCCTCCGCCGAATTAATCATGCCAAATTGTGACTTGCTTGATGGGTTTTCAACAGCCGGGGACAACTTCAACCGAAGTACATGCATCAGGGATACACCGTTATCAAATAGATCGCAAAGCCTAGGGCTTTACATGCTCCCTGATGAACAGTTCCACTTGTGATGTTTCGCCTGTCAAACCAGAAGCTTCTGCAACTGTAACTTTGTTACTGCAGTGTGAAAACGAAAATGCTTCCCCTGGGATCCCTAGCGTAAAGTCATTTGAAATGTCGGCTTCTGATATTCCACTTCTTGATGCCCGTAACTTGTCTCTGCAAAATGATTGAAGATGAATGGGATCATGTTACTTTTAATAGGAAACACAAGCTATAACATGCAAATCAAAAATCTAATTGTAGCTGCCAATTATACTACAATCCCGACAATTTGATTATAACGAATGCAACAATAAAGTTATTGATCAGAAAGGATGAACTTTTACATTTCTTTCTCCAATTGTTTTCGGATAAACTCCTTGCTATGGGCAGTCACTTTGTCTGTCTTGTTGCAACAGATAAGAACTGGAACTCTCCTTTTGACGACACTTGCTTTGGTCAAAATATCATACAGATATCTATACATACAACATAATACAAAATTAATAACATTCAATTCAAATTCGTTGATGTACATGGGCAGGCATATGGCTAACCAGAAAGAGATTTTAAGGTTTGTAATTACTCGGAAATGCCACGCAGATTGGGTAAGAATTCCAAAGCATCAACAACAAACACTATGCCAGCAGCTTGAGGCAAGAACACATCCAGTTTGGGTCGAAGTCGGGAGTGCCCAGGAACATCAACAAGATGGACAGGCTTTAATTTTCCCTTCTGTCAAAGCACAAAGAAGAATTAAAAATGAAAATAAAAAGAAGGAAAAAATGCAAACATCTAATCAACATGAATAAGAGTTGAAAGAAAATAATAAAGAAAGGAGTAAAAAAATATAAAATGCATGAATTTTCAGGACAAGATTTGCCAATTCATGTGAAGACAGAACGGATCAATTCTAACCAAGAAAATTTAATATAGTTTACCTTGGAGTGTTCGGAATGAAAAATGAAAGTTCCCTCATTTTGTTCCATTGAGGTAACAGTGCCCTGATGTGAAGAACCATCTCGAAGCTGGCATTGGATGAACATACGATAAGTAATTAGAATAACATTTGCAATGCACGAATAGGATAAATTTCAATCATATAATCATCATTGGAGACTTGCAGTCATCAGAAAAGAAACTTGATAACCAGATGGTACAGTCTAGGCCAGCAAAGTAAAGCACTATATTTTACTTCTTTAAGAAATTGAAAATATACACACTGCTGTTACATGCTCAAAAACTTTCAAGGATCCAAATAAAGAACATAAGGTCTTACTTGATAGAAAATAACAGTTTTACCACTCCCACTGAGTCCGGTGAGCACAATGGTATTGGATTTAGTGCGTTTGAAGAAGCGAACTGCACAGAAAATAGAGTTAAGAAAAGGGGGGGAAATTGATAATATGTCATTCCAAATTAAGGTATGAGTTCAATTTGGGACATATAGGCAAGCGTAGACCAAAGCGAACAGTTTAATTTCCAAACAGGGTATCTTGTAATAATGCACATAAGCCACAGCCAACATTCCTTCAAATTCTAAATGTTTATCGAATAAATACTAATGTTAAGTTCAAAGATCCCACCTTTAACCCCTAATAAGCCAAACTAAGATCAATTTTCATGGAAAAATCAAGTCCATATCATTTCACAGAGTGCAATTTCTTCAATTACCAATAATCCAACAAAAAAGGGGAAATAGAAACGCGAAAAGCAAAGAATTACCGATTAAGAGAAGAAGGGTAGTGAAAACCAAGACAGCAGCAGCAGCATAGAGTTGGGTAGGCGGTATCTGATTAGCAAATTCGATTCCTTGTTGTAACCATTGATTGGCCTCGTTTTTCCATTGCTCGAGTCCTTCCATTTCAAAAATTCTGTAACGAAGAAAGAGCAACAATTTCAATAAATCGAAACAGAACAAACTCTAAAAGAAGAATAAACAAAAACAAAACAGAGGGCGAAGAGTAACCTACCTTGGAGAAGGAGAGGAAGAAGAATCGAAGCAAAATTGAATCACGCACCCTAAGAAAGGTGATGTTTCGCAGAAAAAACGAGCTGAAATCTGGAGCCCAATTCAAATAAACGGATCTCAAACTCGCAATCAGTTATCTGCTGACAAGGAAAAACAGATAAGAGGCTTTTCTATTTTGTCTTTAAAATATAAAATTCGAAATTCAGACAAACTCTGTCTGTGATTCTCTCCGTATTGGGCAATAAAGAGCCCATCGTTTCAGCCCATATGGCGGCCCAAATTACCCACCAATTTTACTTTAATTTTCAAATTTAAAATATTATTATAAAAAATAATTTTTTGTCAATATCATTTAATATCTAATAAGTTCATGGGTTAAATTTACAATTGAATATTATATATATATATATATATATATATACATGTATTAATATTATAAAAGTATAATATATATTTTTTTAACATGAAATGATATTGAAAAAGTTGATTAATATCCAAGATTTTATAAACAATATTACAACAATCTTCCCTTTAACAATTGCTTATTCATTAGGAATCCAAATCATGATCTTGAATCGAACTCACATAGCACTTTAATGGCGAAAAGCGGAAATCAAGGTACCGGACCATCCATCTAGATTAATGGTGGAAAATTTTAAGAAGATTTGGAGAGGAAAAGTGAGGGATTGAACAAAGTGTCATGAAAAAATAATGAAGATGATGGTAGGCAAGTAAAGAAGTTTGGTCAGTCAGCTAGTTTTGCACAATTGTCATTAAAAAAAACATTAATTAATTAATTAATTAATGGTACCCAATTAATCTTCCACCCACCTCCACAATATTCTAATTTCACCACTCAAATGCATTAATAATAACGTCATTACGAATGTCATTGCCGCAAGCCATCGACCATTTTTTTAAAAAAAAAAAAAATCAAATCGAATTTGCATGGGATATTAATTAAAATATATCACATGCCACGCTCTTAATATATACGTGCATGTATAACAATCCATTAAATAACGAGAAAAAGGAGATTCGTAACATCTGGCGAATCACGGTAATTGAGTCCATGAATATAGCTATTTGTAATTAATTAATTAATTAATCAATCAAGGATTAAGTTTGTTTAATGGGCACAAGTTGCATGCCATTACCAGGTCAATGTACACAGAGAGCGAGAGACCAACTATCAAGAGCTGACCCCCAACTCCAATCTATTTTATATGTTTTCTGTTTGTGGAAAGGCCACCC
>CANYBF010789527.1:0-11150 GCA_948192965.1 Dalechampia spathulata
CCTCTCTCAAAACCCTAATTCTACCCGAACCTAGACTCTCATAATTGTGAGTTCATGAATCTCTCCCTCACCCCCGTTCTGAATGAAAAACCCTAAATAACTATCTTAATAAAGTAACCGTCTAATTATTATGATCCTAGGGCTAGAAAAAGAAGGATAAATATGACCTAAATGCACCATATGAGTTGTGTATATGCTACACGAGTCGTGTGGCTTTCGAAATGACCGAAAAGAGCAAAAATTCCATGACTCGTGGATGGTTCGCAGGGGAAGAAAAATGAAGAAAACTGAAAAGGGCGAACCTTACACGACTCGTGTAAGGCATACACGAGTCGTGTATGACTCGCATAACTCGTGAAAATGCCAATTTCTAGACTAAAATGTGGAATTTAAAACTCTAAGACTAAAATGAAAGTTTCCCATGCAAAATAGTAAACCTAAAAGCCTAATAGAAACATGAAATTCATCTAAATACGACTAATTACTATACTATATGAAATATCATGAAAATTATGCAAAATATGTATGAAAATATATAAAATTATACTAAGTATATAATATATGAATATGATGCATGAGAATGTGAATAATACATGAAATACTATATTATATGCTTATGTTTGAAGGGAAAAACATGAAAACAATGCTTAAAAGGACATTATAATAAGGGGGAAAATATAGGTAAAAGTCATGGTTATCATCAACTCATATGAAAATTTAATTTCTTTATTGTTGTATCTAGATAATTGTAAACTCTTTTATTTTAATATTCAATTCATTATTAATTCATAAATTTGAGAAAGGTTTTTAATTAATTGGAATATATAATTGAATTTTGATTAAATTGTTAGAGGTAGAGATTCATCAATTAAGGATCAAATGATTTAAGTTTATAGATTTAAATGCTATGAGAATATGTTTAAATCACTTTAAATGGTTTTAGTAATTTTAATTTAATTCATATTTTTGGGATTTATTGGGTTAATCATAATTGATCTTTGTTATTTGATGTCTCAATCACAACGACCTCAACTTAATACTTAATTTTATTGCAATTGGATTTAATATTTGTGTTTAATCACTAATACTTTGCTCTTAGTGAAATTGATTTATTGACTTAAGAATAAGAAAGAGGTAAATACTATAAAATAAGGTTTGATCATCCAATTTATAGCATTCTATTTATGGAGATTTCGTAAATATTCCATTCAAAAAAAAGAAAAAGTTTGAAACAATTGAGATTTTTTTTTGAAGATTGAATGCAATTACTAATTCATGATCTGACATGTACAAAATAAAAACTCCATTCTTGATTTTATGAGAATTTTTATAAAAGTTTTTCATTTACTTCTCTTCGATGGAATTAACCTAATTCTTCTTTTGATGCTCGATTCAACCTTTGATCAAAAAGATATAACTTTTCATCTCTCAATAAATTTAGTAATGAGTATAATGGTTCTCTTTTTTGGATGTGAAGAAGAACCTATTAGTGTTTAGGTTTTTGTTATTTACCATTTTCTAGCATTACAAAAAGAATTATTTTTATAGATAATTGATCAATATGATTTTTAATAATTAATACATTTAAATTCTTACGAACCATACTCAAATACTATTATGATCTGTATTCTTATGGAAACATAATTAAGAAAAGAAAAAAATAGAAAAAAGTCTCTTTTTTTTTGAAAAAATTTGTTTGAATTTGATTTTAATTGCACTACTTTTATGCCAATACTACATTGCATGATTTGATTTTGCTATTAATATTTGGCTTGAAGACTAAGTTGATGAAAAATACGTTGGAAGATCACTTTGTCACGATTAGAGTCATAAAAGCAGTCATCAATATGAATTTATGAGAGACTTTCATATAAATTACATATTATAAATATTGGTTTCATTTATTTATTTTTTTTGGCATTACTGCATGTGACATAGTCATCTTAGGATTAAAATATAAAACTAGATAAATCAATCTATTATTTGCTCAAAAATTTTAAATTTCATAAGTTACTAAAATTTTGATAATTATAAAATGATAATTGCAATCCACTTCTTGTTATATAACTTTTGAAAATAATAAAATATATACATTTTTTTATTGTATAGTTACTTAAGTATACTTATACATGAATTTATACATATAATATTTATTTACATTTTTATACAACACCAATGAAAATTTATCCTCTAGTTTTTAAAATATATATGTTGAAATGTAAATCATGAAATGATGATATAAAATTTGTAGAAAAGATATTTTTATGTTAATAAATAATGAAAATCAAATAATTATTTAAAATAAAGATAGTTATATTATTTCAATTATAAAATTATAAAATATGGAGTGAAATTATTAATTATTGAATTGTAAGTATCTCCACCAAAATGAATGCAGGGAATGGAAAAGATCAAATATCATAGTTATTATTTTGGTAAATGTAATATAACATGGACAATAGGATGTTAGCAACCTTTTCATTTAATTAATTAATCAAATTCTTAATTAATCCTCCTTGAGATTATAAATATGGAGGAGTGGTGGAGAAAAAAATGGTATGAAAAATAAAAAAATTAGGCTAAATTCTTACAAAATCACCTCTTAAAATTTCCCTTATCAAAATCAAAATTCTTTTCCTCCTTTGCTTTGATTCTACTTCAACTTAAATATCTACGGAGGATATTCTTACTTATCTAAAAATCTTAAGGAGTGTAGGGAGTTGAGTAACTAGAAGAAATTCCAAGGAAAGAATACAAGAAGTGATTAAGCTTTATCATAACTCCTTAAAATACAAATCATCATTTCCTAACTTATTTAGAAGCTAAGGAGTTCTTTGCAAGTGTTGAAACCCTCTTAGGGTTATGTATGAAATTTGGGGATTGATTTTGAGTGCATGTGATGAATGAATGCGAATGTGATAACGACTTGATAATATGGTATTGATTAAATGATGTTGAAAGTCTAAGTAGGCAACACATAAGTTATAGTGGTTTGGCACATAAATTGCCTACGTCCACTCTCCTAAATAGCAACTTAGGGTTCTACTAAATTCTTTCAAGATTATAAGAATGGATTCTTGAAGAAAATAATAAAAAGAATGAAGCTTTATGTGCAAAGACAAAGAAATGTAATGGTGAAAATGGAATTAGGGTTTGTTCAACAAGTAGGCGAATGGAGGAAAAAACACAAAGCACTCAAGGAAAGCAGAAGGAAGGAAAGCAGAAGGTTTTTGAAATAAAGTCACTTTGGGAAGGTGAATTAACAAAAGAGATATCTGATGGGGATGATAGAAGGGCAACCATTTATGTTCCCAAAGAAGTACTACATGACAATGTTTTATTTAAAGGGAAAAACGTGGTCGTTTCAATAGAGCATTCTAGAAATACATAGCAGTAGTACACGTGTATAATTTTGTTATGGTTTATTTTTTTCTATTGAGAATACTTGTATATAATAGATAGGCATATACTATTGTAATATATATGAAAAGGAAAATATGAATAAACTGGTGTTATCTTCATATTTTCTCATGGTATCAGAGCTTCTTCAGCTCTAGTTGAGTTGTTTTCATGGTCAGAGCTGATGATTTCAAAGCCTTGAGTCTGGGCAGTGGATCGAATGCAATCCTTCAACACTTAGATCAACCTAGGTAGATTCTTGTCAAGACGGGACCTAACTATATTCCATGGAGCAAGTCTATGCTCAATGCTCTTTACGTAAAAAATAAGTTAAGTTTTATCAATGGTTCTAATAATAGACCTGATGAAGGCACGATAAAGCATGAAGTTTAGAGGAGAATTGATTCCATGGTTATATCCTGGATTTTAAACTCCTTACCAAAAGAGCTAGTAAAATCATTCATATATGTATCCTCGGCAAAGGCTCTATGAGACAAGCTAAAGGAACATTTTAGGGGGAGCAATGGTCCTTTATTGTATCAATTCAAATAGAGCATCAATAACTTACACCAAGAGAATCAATCAGTTGTTGTTTATTTCATGAAGCTAAAAAAATTATAGGATGAGATTAATGTCTTACACCCATGCTAAAATGCTATTGTGATTAAAAAGGGAAAATAATCAAGTATGAAGAAAGTGACAAACTCATGTAGTTTTTAATGGGTTTGAATGAAGCATATGATAATATAAAGAACTAAATTCTACTTATGGAGCCATTCCTTAGCATTAATAAAGCTTATGCCATGATTCTCAGTGTAGAAAAGCAATGAGATGTTCAAAATGGGCAAGCATTACATCAAGTTATGGCAGTCACTCAGCAACCATATAAGAGCTTACAAAAATATTCAAATAAGAAAATTATGGATCACAAGGAAAAAGAAAAATTGAAGTGCCTGAATTTTAATATTACGAGTCACACGAAAGATACTTGTTTCAAAATTGTTGGGTATCCAGACTGGTTTGAAGATATAAAAAAGAGAAAGGAGAAGGTAAATGCTATACAGGATGATCCATTCATATAAGATGATTCATACAGTAGTGTTGACATTGCTAGTTTGGTGCAGAATGAAATCAAGAAGTACATGCAGGAAAGTAACATACAGGAAATGGCTGGATGTACTGCAGTCATTGATCATGCAGGTACATAATTATAAAGTATTTTTAATTCTTCTACAAACAAACATGAAAAGTGGATAGTTGATGTTGGTGCTACATCTCACATATCAAACGATCTTACCTCATTTATATCACCAAAACTTATGGACAACAAAGCTTATTTTCCTAACAAAAAAACACAAAACATTACACATAAGGGCAAAATAAGTTTACATAAAAATTTAGCTCTTAATGATGCTTTGTATGTACCCGAATTCCATTATAACCTCATCCCAGTAAGCAAATTAACATAACAAAACAATATCAAAGCAGTGTTTGAATCTGACAAGTGTTTTTTACAAGACCTTACCACCCATGAAAACATTGCACAAGGAAAACTTCAAGGTGGCTTATACATTCTAGATACAAATACAATAGGAGAAGCATGTAATAAGATTGTCACTGATTGTAATAGCATTAATCTATGGCATAAACAACTTGGACATATATCAAAAGAGAAAATGAAACATATCAATGAAATACCATTTCAAGAAAAATTCTCAGATACGTGTGACATTTGTCATTTTTTAAAGCAAACCAGAAAACCTTTTTCTAGGAACCAAATTCAAAGTAAAACGTCCATTGAATTAATACATGTTGATCTCTAGGGGCCTTATGCTACTACCTCAATCACAAGGGCAACATATTTTTTGATTATTGTATATGATTATAGTCGAGCCACATGGACCTACATGACAAAAGAGAAATTTCAAGTTAGTCAAATTTTGAGAGAATTCATCATCATGATAGAAACTCAGATATCAAAAAAGGTCAAACAAATACGAATAGATAATGGAACTGAGTTTCAGAATCAAGCATGTAAATAATTTTTTGCTTCAAAAGGTATTGTTCATCAGTATAGTTGTACTTATACTCCTTAGCAGAATGGCATAGTTAAGAGAAAACACAGATTTCTTTTGCAAACCGCTAGAGCCTTAATGTTTCAAACCAAATTACCAAATGCATTTTGGAGCAAATCCCATCCTATATACCATACAGATTATAAATGTCCTACCATTTACCATTCTAGATTAGTCCACACCTTTCCTAAAATTGCATAATATTAAACTTGATTATTCAAGGTATAAAGTGTTTACTTGCCCTTATTTCTCTAGTATTATCAAACCCAGTCAAACAAGATTTTCACCTCATAGTCAAAAATGCAATTTTTTAGGTTTCGTTAAAGGGTATAAAGCATACAAACTATACTCCATTAAGGATCACGAGGTAATAATTTTAAGGGATGTTGATTTCTATGAAAACATTTTTCCTTATCACAAAACAAAACCCCAATACACACCCATACCAACACCCATACCAGAAACTCCCAAAATAATGGAAAAATAAGTAGAAACCCAATATGCCATATATAATGTTCCAATAAAAAATGATGAAAATAACATACAACACTTGTGTAGAAGTATACGAGAATAACATAAGCCACCATGATTGGATGACTTTTTTGCAAACACTGATACCTCATATTTCATACCAGCACTTGTATTCACACCTGCATATTTAGCATCTATTGCACAAGTACATACTATGCATAAGCCTGTTAGTTATGTAGATGCTATTAAAGATAAATAGTGGTTGCAAGCCATGCAGAATGAACTTTAGGCCCTAGAAGAAAATAAAATATAGAAGTTAGTCAAATTATCGCTAGACAAAAGACCCATTAAACCCAAATGGTTTTATAACATCAAGTACAATACAGATGATACAGTCTTAAGATATAAAGCTCATTTAGTTGTAAGGGTTATAGATAAATTCTTAGAATGGATTTCATGATGTTTTCTCACCTATAATAAAACTTGTTACAGTGAGAGTTTTCCTAGCGCTAGCAGCCTCTAGGCAATGACACATCCATTAGCTGGACATTAATAATGCCTACCTATATGGGCATATTGATGAAGAGATCTATATGCTACCACCTGATGGCTACCTATAAGCAAAACCAGGAGATATGTATCGATTGCTTAAAAGTTTATATGGGCTGGAGCAAGCAGGGCTCATGTAGAACCAAGAGTTAATAGAAAAACTAAAAAGTAATGGATTCACATAGTAATAAAAATGATGCATGCCTATTCACTAGAGGATCTACCAAAAATTTTATGTCCCTCATTGTTTATGTTGATGATATTCTGATAGTAGGGCCCTCATTGCCAACGATTATGACCATTAAAGACCAACTACATTAAGACTTTACCATAAAAGATCTTGGATCCGTGAAATATTTTTTGGGCTTAGAAATTTCTAGATCTGAAAATGGGTTATACATGTATCAACACAAATATATACAAGATCTTCTCAGAGAAACGAGTTTAATGGAAGCTAAAGCAACAAACTTTTCATTACCATAAGGATAGAAGTTAGAAGAAGATAAAAGTTCCTGACTTGAGGCCCCAGAATGATACCGAAGTCTTGTAGGAAAGTTACTGTATTTAGGACTTACAAGGCCAGATATTACACATGCCACCCAGTAGCTTAGCCAACATATGTAAACTCTACAATGTAGGCATCTCATGGTAGCCTTACATGTTGTTCGGTATTTGAAAGGAGAACTAAACAGAGGAATATACTTTCCAGCTGAGAACCTTACCAAGCTCATCGCCTTTTATGATGTCGATGGGACAACATGCAAAGTCACTCGCCACTCCCTAACTAGCCACTGCATTTTTCTTGGTGGTGCCTTTATATCCTGGAAGACCAAGAAATAGATAATCGTTAGTCAATTATCTGCAAAAGCATAATACATAAGCATGGCTAAAATGGTTTATGAAATTAAATGGCTCACTTACTTGTTATGAGATTTTCAGATTTCTTTAGATCTACTGATCCTACTTCATTGAGACAATTAGGCTGCCATCCACATTGCTGAAAATGTTATTTTTCATGAATGAATAAAACACATGGAAATAGATTACCATGTGGTTCATGATAGTGTCAAAGATGGCTTCATCAAAACTATTCATGTTCGCCCTAAGACCCAACTCGCAGATATCTTTACAAAGACTTTGGGATCCAAACAGTTTCATTATCTACTGGCCAATCTAAAACCTAGGTTTTCACCATCGATTTTATCTTGCAAGGGGTATGAAGAAAATAACGAAAAGAAGAAAGCTTTATGTGTAAAGGCAGAGAAATGTAATGATGAAAATGGAATTAGGGTTTATTCAACGAGTGGGCGAATGAAAGAAGAAACATAGAGCACTCAAGGAAAGTAGAAGGTTTTTGAAATAAAATCACTTTGGAAAGATGAATTAATAGAAGAGGTATCTGATGGGGATGATAGAAGGGCAGCCGTTTATATTCCCAAAGAAGTACCATACAATAACATTTTATTTAAAGGGAATAACGTGGTCATTTCAATAGAGCATTCTAGGAATACATAGCAGTATTACACATGTATAATTTTGTTACCGTTTATTTTTTCTGTTGAGAATACCTGTATATAATAGATAGGTATATACTATTGTAATATATATGAAAAGGAAAATACAAATAAATTGGTGTTTTCTTTACATTTTATAATGGTATCAGAGCTTCTTCAGCTCTAGTTAAGTCATTTTCATGGATGGAGCTGATGATTTCAAAGCCTTGAGTCTGGGCAGTGGATCAAATGCAAGCCTTCAACACTCAAATCAACCTGAGTAGATTCTTGTCAGTGTACAATTGATGGGACCTAACTATATTCCATGGAGCAGGTCTATGCTCCATGCTCTTTTCGTAAAAAATAAGTTAAGTTTTATCAATGGTTCTGATAATATACCTGATAAAGGCATGATAGAGCATGAAGTTTAGAGGAGAATTGATTCCATGGTTATATCCTGGATCTCAATTACAACAACAATACCTAATTAATAGCTCTCACCAACTCAATACAAAGAAATCAAAGTAGGGAAATTAATGAAGCTAAGAGGGCAAGAGTAATTGTAGAGAGAAAGAAGTTGTAAATAGCTCAAGATTTAAGTTACTTACTTAAAAAATTGATTTCCCAACCTTAAAATATGCTTCTCTCTCAACAGGAGTCCATTAGACTAAGCAATAAATGTAAATAGTTATATTGAAATGCTTTTAAGTAAGATATAAAATTTCTATCTAGAGTCATGTACGACCTTATGCCAAAGTGGTATACCCGTACAGCTCTTAAAAATTTGATTATTAGTTTAGGTAGTGACTATGGTATGACCATATAGAGTAAGTGGTACGCTCATACCAAACCTTATGTCAAAAATGCAAACTTATGTAGAATTGCTCAAATGCTCTTGGTACGCCCATACATAACCTGAAATTTCTTAAACCATACTGAATACTATATGAATTGCTTATTAACATTAAAATCAATAAACCATAGGATTAACAATCTCCCTCTTTTTGATATTGACAATTAATTCATTACATATCATAATCTCCCCCTCACTTCAAGCATATAATCAATCAACCATAAAACTTAAAGTGGGAAATTCATACATAACATAAATATCATCCATCAAATGTTTAAACATCATAAATCAAACAAGTACTAATAATAGATAGACACAAAGCTAATAAAATATAAACCAAACATGAGTTCAAAATAACCAAACTAAAGCATAAAATAAACATGTCCAAAATAACCATGAACAACTAAAACAAGTATAAGCTATCCAAATAATATAATCCATACAATCCAAGCACATCTCCTCCTTTGGTAATAATAAAAGTATCAATTAAATGGAGGAAAAGGTGGATTAAACTAGGACTAAATGTGCTAAAGTGTACTAGTAGTAGAAGTGTAAAAATCCTAAAACTCCTAATTATGCTGATGAAGGAGCTAATCAAAGATGTCAAACTAAGATTCAAGCTTGTCAAAATGCTGATCATACCCATCAAAATGAGTGTTTAAAGATACAAACTACTGAGTCAGTAGCTCAACCATAGAGGAAAGAACAGAAGACTTAGGTGCAAAAAAAGAACCACCCTTACTTAGATGTTGACACTTATGATGGAGAGCAGCCTCATGATGAGCATAGTCATGAGAAGAAATGGTGGGTGGATAAAAGATAGCTAGACTATCATCATCAAAATACTCAGCATCAGAAGGAATAAGAACACTCATATGATGATAAATCTTAACAGTTTTGGCGCCATAAAGTGCAATAATGTCATTAGGCAGGTCATGTGCCAAAATGTACTCAAGACACCTCTTAATGTATTTCTTATGAGGAGTGTACACACCTAACCTATTGGAATCGAGAAGCAAGGCATGCTCAATGAAGGAAAGATCAAGATTTTTCCCTAGAAGATCAGGAGAATGAGCATTGGAAGGAAGACACTTTAAAACATGACACATATATAAAATATGGGGACCATAGAGAATAAAATGACCATGATTATTATGATCACCAACTTCAATAAATTGCTCATGAAGCTAGTGACCAGTCTGAATGTGGGAACTGGGAACCATAGAGTGTAAAAACAATAAAATGGTTAGTCATAGTATCATTATAATTAGTCTATCCAAATAAAGCATAAGAGATAAGATTATGGTAATAAAATAAGGTAGTAGATTTAAAACATGATGCCTTAAGCCTAAAAGCAAGAAACGGAATATTCAAAGAACTTCTTTACAAAACTCATGCTTATCAAAATTTACAAATTTGGCACCTCAAATACCATCCTTATGAAAGTTAAATATTTTATCAAATTGAGTTTTTGAAAGCTCATAAGGATGATGAAACATTTTAAACATGCATGAATACATAGATTTGTATGTTTCAAGCTTAAAGGTGTAAAGGAACTCAAGAGTAAGGCTATCTATGCATTGATTGTCAATAAAGGCTAAAGTTAACCAACGGCATTAGACAAGTATCTCTTAACCTCATCTTCTATGCTTATAGAATGAATAGTAGAGGCACACATAAAATGATAAGGAGTAAAGTGCTTTCTAGACAAAATACCTATATTTCACTACAAAAAAGATGTTAAATGGCTACGGAATTTAGCTATGGAATAATTCCGTCGCTAAATAGAGACGGAATAGTAATAAAATGGCTACGGATTAAAGAAAATAGCGACGGAATTAATTTCATAGCTAAAACCGTCACTATTTTACTACGAAATAAATTTCGTAGCTAAAATCCGTCACTACTTTGCTACGGAATTAATTTTGTAGCTAAAATCCGTCACTATTTTGCTACGAAATTATTTCCGTAGCTAAAATCCATCATTATTTTGCTACGAAATTAATTCCGTAGCTAAAATCCGTCACTAGTATGTATATATATAATTTTAATGTATATATATATAATTGCATATATAGTTTATAATTTATATAAATTACGAGATAAATTATAATTACTACTATTTATATTGTTTATAATTACTAATATTAATATTTATGTAATGTTTGTAAAAATGTTTTGTTTGTTTTGTATAATTATAAAATATGAATAAATTATTTTGTAAAATAATGATTTAAAAAATATTAATTAATATTATTAATTAATATAAATTATAATGAGATTTTTCAAAATAAAAATAAAAAAGTATAT
>CANYBF010789668.1:0-17037 GCA_948192965.1 Dalechampia spathulata
TTAATATAAAATAATACACTAATTATAATTAATAAATTTATTTTGTACACTAATTTATATTAATATTTTATATTTATTTTTAATAAATTTTAAAAATAATATTTATCTTCATGTAAATTTTAAAAAATAATATTTATCTTAATATAAATGTTAAAAAATAATATTTATCTTTGAATTGAAATTAAAAAAGTAATATTTATCTTCATATAAATTTTTAAAAATAATATTTATCTTTGAATTAAAATTAAAAAATTAATATTTATCTTCATATAAATTTATAAAAATAATATTTATCTTTGAATTATTAAAATTAAAGGGGGAGGGGTAGACTTGTATTTTCACCCCTCCCTCTTTTAATATATATATGATATGATATGATATGATATGATAAGTTAAATTGTACCCTAAACTTTTTCTACGGCATAAATTTATCTCTTATGTTACTTTTTTATCCCTTTTACCGCTAAATTATATATTAGAAGCTCAATTTACCCCTAAAATTACATTAAAGTTTTATATTGCCACATTTTAATTTTTATGGATAATTTTGCATGCTAAACTTAAAAAAAAAACTCTACTTACCTTTGAATTTATGATTTACCAAATAAAAATATATGAATAATTAAATATTTGAAATAATAATCATTAAAAATATAAAAAATTATAATTGCGTTTCAGTTAATAAACTAGTTATTCAATGCATGTAGCATGAACCAAATATTTTTTGATTCAAACACATGATTCTTAATATGTTCTTCGCTTACTTTATAAACTCTTTTTTAATTGTGATTGTGATATGATTTATAATATGTGAGTATTGTTTTTCTGACTATTTTAATTACTATTATACACATTTTTAATATTATGTAAATGTTATCATGTTGATGAAAACTTATTATATATATAAACATGATATCTAAAGGCACTTCTAAAACCAACTGAAAGGATCCCTCACTTGTAAAATTCTTTTTAGATTTATGCATTGAACAAGTGAATGAAGTTGATAAATTTGGAAGAAGTTTGAAAACAGAATCATGGTCAAATATTTAAAGTTATTTGAAGTGAAAAAGAAATCTTAAAGATTAGTGAAACAAAAATATATTATAGGGTTAAATTTAATAGCGAAAAGTGGATATACGTAGAATCCTAAACAAATATATTAAACTACAGTTTAGAGGAATGAGATGACTACGAAGTGTGCAAATCGCTTATTAGTTATGCTATATCTTTTTAATGTTTAATTAATTATAAAATATGAAAAAATAGTAAATATAATATGAATTAAGTGATAACTATAAGAGATAAATTAATTTTGTTAATATAATATACAAATAGATATAGATTGTGGAAAGATTTGTTTGAATATTTGATTCTTAGATAACGAATAAAAGGTATAAATTGTGTTGAAATTTGTAGTTAAGACATGGTTAATACGTAAAACAAAATTATCATAAAAACTAAAATTTTATCCTTTTTTATTTTTTATTTCAATAATATTTGATTTAATTTAATTAGAACAAAATTTGGTATTTTATTTGAAATGAAATTTATATAATATATATTTAGATAGTTTAAGTAAATATTAGTATCAATTTATGTTAAAATATTACGTAAAATTATTTTTATAGATTAAAATTATTATTTTTAAATTTTTTGTATTTATTTTAGGTGGATAAAAATTAGTATTAATATTTGAGTTTGAATGTATTTTTTTAGATAAAAATTAGTTTTATAAAGTAAAACTATTACTATTTAATTTTTTATTTTTATTTTAGGTAGGTTAAAACTAGTTTTTATATTTAAATTTGAATACAATCCTTTTAGATAAAATTAATTTCTATATAAAATAAGATAAATATTAATTTTTCTAAATTAGTTTTACAAATTAAAAGCATTACTATTGAAATCTCAATAGAAAACACAGATTTAAAGTGGTTCCACAATCTCTTTACTTACATCCATTTATGTAAGTGGTCACCTAGGTTTTCATAATTCTTTCAACAAGAATACAAAATTAGATTCTTTAACTTAAAATTTTAACTCTAGTGTTTTTAAAAATTACATTCAAACCTTTACAATAAATTAATCTCATAAATAACTCTTAAAATACAATAATATTCTCAATCAATAAACTCACCATAATCTAATTTAAATGTAAATCAAGAATACAAT
The DNA here is from genome assembly GCA_948192965.1 of Dalechampia spathulata. Taxonomy (NCBI): domain Eukaryota; kingdom Viridiplantae; phylum Streptophyta; class Magnoliopsida; order Malpighiales; family Euphorbiaceae; genus Dalechampia; species Dalechampia spathulata. The sequence goes on from CANYBF010789668.1 coordinate 2,173, forward strand.
AGAGAGAAAGCTTAAATGAGAGATAAAGTAATTAATTAGCAAGAGAAGTAGTTATTAAAACAAAACCCCAATAATGAATATTCTTATTTCTCTTTAAATAAACATTACTAATGCATTTAATGCATTTCAAGCCATTACAAACTATTTTAAATGCCTACACAAAAATAGTTTATAGATTGTGTATGACTATACATAAGGCCAAACTAAACATGGTACAACCATATATGGTTGCCTCCTATTATAAGCACTCATATTAGTAATGCATTGTACGAGTTTGGGTATGCATGGAATGCAAGTAATTTGAACCAATCCCATAAACCATTCTAAAATTTTTTTAACCAAGATAATTTAATTTTTAAAATATTCCATCCTAAAACTTATTTTGAGTCTAGGTTTGAGATAAGATTAGGATTGAATATCAACGCATCACATTTCAACCTCATTACATGTACCAATCCATACTAAATCAAATGTAAAAAAAATACCTAATTTAATAATAATAATAATAATAATAATAATAACAATAACAACTGTAGACCATGAATTTTCACTCGTACGTTGCATGCTTAAAATTTCTTTGATTTGACTTCGTACTTATCTCATTTTTGAATTCAAGTTATGCATATGCATCCCATGAGTGTTCCTTGCATACAAAGCATATTACTTTTAGCTTGTGGAAGGCATAACATATTATGCGATTTCATGATGTATGCAACATATACAATTATATGTTGTGCATGTTCAATTGAAATGCATAACATGAGCAGCCTACTTCCCTTGCTTATGTAACATATGCTTATAGTGTGGGGTATACATTTGGTATTGTTCTTGATGTGTTGCATACATACTAGTACATGTTGCACATGCTAGGGGTTTTAAGCTATGTGTTGCACACATAGTTGAACATGTTATGCACATTACCTTAGGATTTTAGAAATCTCACACTACCAATTCATTTTTCCAACTTGTCTCCTTACTTTATAAATATTAGTTGTATATTTAAGGAAAAAGAATCTAAAAATTAGAAAATTAGACCAAACTCTATCAAATTAATCATGTAATTAAGGCTTAATTAGGTGATTAATGATAAAGTAACTTCACTAAATCCTTTGCTTATATTGGAATCAAGAAATTTGAAGGCTTATTAGCATTTGTAAGTTATGAAAGGCCCTTTTCTTTTCTTCTCTTTTGATTTTCTTTGATTTGGTATATGAGTTTTGTGATTTTATGATTTTGGCTTGATTTTGGAATACAACAGTAGCATTAGAGTGGCTCCATGACTCTATATGATCTATGGTAGTCTCATAATACTCTATTTTTATGATCTCATTCATGATTTTGCCTAAAATTATTATTTTTTATTTTCTAGAAATTGAACATGATATGCACATTCATCTATATGTGGCACACATAATTAATTTCATGGTTATGTGTTACACACATCATACTCAATTTTGCTAAAAATTGTAATTTTTTGTTTGAATTCACTTATTATTTAACCTAAATGAAGTTTTCAATAGCATTTGTGGATTCATAGTAGCCCAAATGATATAAATTCATCAAACATTGATGCAATTTGATTAATTTTGACTTTAAAATTAATTTTCAAATTAAATATCATTTTTAAATTTGATTTAATTTACAATTGATATGATTGAGTTTGATTTGGCTATTGTTTTATCTCCAATTAATGATTCATGATGTTGGAGTCTACAATTTCACATCTCATGATCTATTTCATTGATTTTTGCCTAAAAATCAATTTATTTTACTTATTTTTATATTAAATATCATTTTAATTATTGAATATTATCACTTGACTTAATTAAAACAAATTTGGATGTTGTTTGATTTTCAAGTGGTACCTAAGGATCTTGAAATCTTTCAATTTGTATTCTATGATAATTTTTCTTTAATTTTTACTTAAGAATTGATTTTTTGTTTGATTTTAAAATTATTCCATTTAATTCATTTTTCATTACAATTATCGATGATTAAAAGTGAATTGAGAAATAAATTGAGTTTAAATGACTTGTCAATATGATTTTCAAAGTTTCCTTGTATTTTTATGACATTTTTTACAATCCAGTTCATGTTAATTACATTCAATCACAAATGATTCTATCATATTTAGTGGACTTTGATCCTTGATTTGAGCTTTATTATAGCTTTAATTGGTCAATTATGTTCCTATGTCATCATATTTATTTAAGAATATTGGTTGTATTTTTCCTCGCTCGTATATTTTTATTCATACCATTTTTAGCTCATGTTGTCTAAGATCTTTATCTCTTTTCCCCTAAGTAGAATGGAGAAGATGTTGCTTGACATCTAATTTTATACGATCGAAGCTTTTATGTAATATAATAGGCCTCTATTTTATTCATTTTTCCCATCGCATGTATATTTAGCCTTACTCTACATGTATTCCCTATCTCTTAATTCCTTGTTTGCAGGCTATTAGCTTATTATTTCTACTGCTATACTTTTTTTATTATGTTGTTATGCTATATCTATTGCTATGTTGTTGTGTGAGTTATTTATGCTTATGAATGCCTATAAACCTCCTTAGAATAATTAACTTGATAATATGGTAAAATTACAAATTAAAACCCTAAAATGAATATGTTTTCACCATCAAACCAATCTTTAAAGGATTTAACTAGTACTCATGCTATGGATTAATTGAGCCATTCAGTAGCGACTCCATCTTACGACCTTTTCACAGGTCCATATCATTCCTCAAAGGAGCCATGTAAGAAGATCACTTTTCATTCCAAGCGAGCCCTTAATGTCATGGGTCTAGCTTAACACTCTTCTTCTCTACCCATGTAGTACTTGTTTTCGGACACTACCTCAATAAACCAACCAATCAGTTAACATGTAACACATGAAAAAAGTGGTTAGTTCCTAAGCCAAGGTCGATGAACTTTTGAAACATGCACAGGCAAGCATGATACATTTATAAATAACATATATAATAAAACAATCATAATTACAAGCATCACCCATTAAAGTACGGGCAAGCATGATGGGAAATGAGGGTTGACTAAAAACAAGGTTACTTCTTTTATTCAATTAACAAGAATCGATATGTGAATCTGATCCTCATGCTTTATGTGCAGGCAGGGGGGATAATCCTATATAAACCCACATCAAAGATAGGCCCAACCAAGGCCTATGTTATGACTCGCTTCCAAGATGACACCCAAGGCTAACTAGTCACTCTCCCTTAAAGAATATTAAGAGTATACTTGGACCTGACAGAAGGAGACATCAAAGTGTTTCTCCCATCACACCCAAAATTACATAAATAAATAATAAATATAAAATAATTATATTATCCTTATGAATACAAAAACCTCCATCCTTAACACCTAGTGTTGTTTATCGCAAGCCTCACTTTAGATCACAATGAAAGCCTAACCCATAATAGCATAAAAAAATTCATAAATTATACTTCCTTTAAAATCTTATTAATAATAATAATAATAATAATAATAATAATAATAATAATAATAATAATAATAATAATAATAATAATAATACATATTGATAAATTTAATATATCAATTAAATTTTGTATTAATTTAAATTTCATTAATCTTGATTTTTTACTTTCTTCTTCCTTATTGAAAGGAATATCTTATTACTTACTTTTTCTTTATCAAGGTTCTCAGACAAGGAATATATTCTCTTAAAATAGAGTTGAATTAAAACTTATCTTCCATGATTGAAAATATTATCATGCAAAAAATATTTTTTTTAATTTGATATTGATTACCTATTTTAAACAAGTTCTAATGTATTCATTAAATTATATGATTTTATTTTCAGTTATGGTGAGATATTTTGAAAGTTGTAAAACATGTTATATAACTTATGTGGAAAGTTTAGAATAGATTATGCAAAATGTACACTATACATGTTAAACATATATGGTAATTGAATGAGATATTTTGATCTTACTTTGTTCCATTTCATTCTAATATGTCATATGATCTTGAAATCTCACCCTATTTCATTTTGAAAAATGGGATAAGATGAGAATAATATCTTTAAAAAAAGGGACATAATTTATATTTAAGCTTTATTACTTTTGAATTTTTTGATTAGGATCATGATTTAATCAATCTTGAATTGCTTTATTTTATGTACACCTCTAATACTAGGGTACTAAATATGGTATGATCATATCATGATATATTGCCCATATTTGAACTAAAACACTCGTAATTAGACCAAAAATAAATCATAATGAAAAATCATTTGAAATATACAATGAGTAATGATTTATGAATATCAAAGCACATTTTAGAGTTCATGTAATCTAATAACTATTTCATATAAAATTATATAAAATTAGTTTTAATTTGTACTAATTTTACAAATTAAAACTATTACTATTTAATTTTTATATCTATTTAATTTTATATAAATTAGATACAAATTAATTTTATAAATTAAAAATATTATTATTTTACATAAAATTAGATAAAAATCATTAATAATGAATATATAATTATTTGCTTATATGTTGATGCTATGCTCATTTTTGGGGTAATTTCTCATTTTGATGTAAAAAGAAATAGAATATTATGCATTTGGTGTGAAAGAGAATTAAATTCCATGTTTGGTGTGTTTTAGAGGTTGGCTGCCACTTTTACAGACGACCAGCTGATGTGGCATTGAAAGGGTGACATGGCATGCGAGTTAGTACAATGAGGTTTTGCCACCGATATAATGCCTCTTCCCACTTACTGAGGCTAAATAAAATGTTTATTATTATTTTATTATAATAATTAAATATGTAATGATTTAGTAATGATTAATTTTATTTAATAATATTATTAATAAAGACTGCCTATCTTCTTACTTCTTCTTCCTCTTGTTCTTACTTACGATACTAATGACTAAGCCTATTAGCTTTGCTTAATGAAGGTCGAGATGAGATAAACTAAGATAGCGTAATTCACTATCCTTGATCGAGCCATCATCAGGTGCCCTTTTTAAAATAAAAATGCTTTGTTCAAGATACTTAATGTATGAACCTCTTGTTGGCTTACTAAGATATCTTATCTTACTTCATTCAAAAAATTTAGATCGATTACTAACTATTGTAAGTGATTTACCTTCTAGATCTATTAGCAATAATAGCTTTGCCCCTCTCATTACACTTACTATATCTATAGTCTAATAGGGAAGCTCTGTTATTATTAGCTATAGCCATACCATATAAGATAGAATCTCTAGCCCCAAGGTACATCTATTATTCTTCCTTAGATTACCTACAATATAGTTATATATACAAGGAAAAGATCTCTCTTAGCGTTAACCTATAGTCGTCCTACCTATCCTTATTAATAGCCTTCTTTGTTCTCTTTCCCTGTCCCTCTCATGGAAAATCAATGTATAGATTAGCCCCATATACCTACGCATATCGCTTAGCACTTAACCCATATGGATAGTTAGGATGATTGTTAGTAATAATGTAATTATTGTTATTATTAATAATAATAATAACATAAAGTATTGTTAATATTAAAGATTATTAAATTTAATTATATTAAAATTAATTATTTTTAATATTAATAATAATTAATATTAGTACAAATAATAATAATATTAATAATATTATAATAATGTTATATAATAATAATATAATATTATAATATTATACAAAATATTATAATATAATAATAATAATATTATATTATAATATTATATGAAATAATATTTATATAATAATAATCAATAATAATAATATTATTATTATTATTATTAATGAAAAATAATTATTATGATTTATGTAATATTAGTAGTTTTAATAATTATTTATTAACGATGATTAGTATTATTAATAAATAATTTGTTGTGTTTTTATTATTAGTATGAGTGTTGTTATTATTATTTATAGGTAATATATGGATTATTATTATTATTATTATTATTATTATTATTATTTTATAAATGTAAATATAGTGAATATTATTATTTGAGACCCATTTATCTTCTAGTATTTCTACGCTTTATATCCATGTGTACATAATGAGAATCATCTAAATTACGAGGTCCAACATTAGCATCATTATCATCATCATCATCATCATGTTGATCTCCATAATTAACAGGAATGGTAATACCATTTAAAATACTATAAGCTGCATGGAAATGTTTAGGAATTGGTTTAGATTGTTATGAAGTTGAGGCAATGAATAAATAGAAATAAAGGTTAGGGTTAGGGATAGGGGTAGGGGTAATGATTTGGTTTGATTTGAAAGAGTGTGTGGACTACTGGGTGTCAAATGGTAGAATGTATGAAGAAGATTATAGTGGTTGAAATGATGGTAGGATAAAAGGAACAGAGTACGAAGGATGGGATGATGGATGAAAAAATGGACCTGATGGTATGAAATCAAAATTTGAAGGAATAGATGAAGTTGATGATCTGGGTTAATGATGCAAAGAAATAGGAGGTGGAACAGGATCATAAGATACTATTATTAGAATTAGAGCATTGTGATGTTGGTGATGATGTTGATTGGTACATTATATTGGATGTGAAGATATTGATCTTGTAAAGTCATCATTAATAAGATAAGGATAGTTAATGGAGTCAGCAGCCGATTTAAAAGATGGCATGGTTGTAAAATGACGTTGTTCTCACAAGGTAGCTTGACTACTGTGACCAAGCTGTTGAGCTAATTCCAATTGAAAACTTAATGATATATTCTTAAGGGTGTCAGCCTACACAAAAAGATAATATTAAATAAGTTTATACATTTGATTAGTTAAATAAAGTTATAGGATTACATGTTTACAAAAGCTCCAAATTATGCACCCTTAAGCGAGATCCACCTTCTTGTAACTTTACGATACCATTCCATATATTCAAAATGATAATGCGTATGTGAAGAAGCAATAGGAGCTTAAATAATTCGTTGGACGTGATTATCTTATAATGCAACCTATCTTGAATGTTGTTCTTATTTTGAATTCAAGTATACCTGAGCCTCCCTTTCTTCCTTTTCCATATAGGGTTCATCATGACTGGTAAGCCCTTGTATTCAGGCCAATAGTCTTCATATCCTAAAGGGATGAATGGTGTCGACCAATATTTAATGATAATAACAATCATGTGGAAATAGGCAATAAAGTTTTTGTAGTCTATACTGTATTTCATGCAACCTGCAATTGCATAAGAGCATGGTATTTTGCTTTGTTAGAATTTACCACATATACAATGTCTTTGTAACATGTTGATAACTTGAGATTTCCCACCTTTCCTTATAACATTATTGTAAGCTATTCTGACCTCAAATCTACCCCTATCAGGATCATACCTTTGTACTTCATGGTCATTAGCTTTACTGACTCTATGTTCTACAGTTTTAATACAATGTTTAGTAAAGATATATTCTTCAACTATTAAATCAATGTATCTTTGATGATGTCTATCAAATGTATCAACAAGCTTATCGAATAACATTTGCATCATCCTTTAACTGGCATGGATCTTATATCTTTCAACGTGACATTACATGCTTTGGTATAGTTCATTATCATCACACCATGTTGAAATCCTTCATCATAGGAAAGCACTCATTTCTCTTATGGGATTTTATCAATCCATTCTTTTGACTTACAATGTTTGGCTTCAAGTTGCATCATACATCAAAAAATTTTCTTCGTTGATTTTACCGACTTACAATAGTCAATTTGATTATTAGGTAGAAATCATAAATGCAATAAATATGTACAATAATAATAATCAATTTGATTGTTACCTACTCTTTTAAGTAATTTTTTCATTGGCACGTTCTTGAAATTGGTGTTATAATTGCGGATAACATGATGTGGGCAATACCGATGGGGATTTCTACTCTATAACTCAGATTGCATGGCATGTTAAATCTCAATGTATCAGTACAAGATGATACATACATTATTAAGCCCACCGCAGACATGATATTAAAACATCAACATGAAATACTGCTAATCATCCTTACTTTCTTTTTCAACTAATGCAAAAGCAACTGGTAGTATATGATTGTTCCTATCGACAGCTTCTGCTGTAAGTAAGACACTTTTATACTTACCATACAAGAAATTATTATCGACATATAATACAAGTTTACAATACCTAATGCCTTCAATACATGGTCTGTATGCTATAAACATTCTTTGAAATTGTTTCACATTAAGTATAACATAATGATTGATGACATGATCTTTAACTTTAATATCCTAAATCAAAATTTGATTTTTCATACATGCAGCATGCATGAAATTACATAATTACATGTATGATTCATCTCAATCCCTTCATAAAGATGCAATTGCCTTTTATTTACCAGCCATACTTTCTTATAATTAACAATAATGTTGAACCTTTCTTTCAATATCACTACTACAGCTTTAACCTTAATGCTAGGTTGTTCAGCTAACATCTCTTCAGTACACCTACCAATCATATTACAATAAAAATTATGATGGTCCTGTAAATTGGCTGGAGTACTACAAGTATGAGGACCATTATATCATGTTATTTCCTAATATTGATGCATCTTCTTCTATCCAGTATGTAAACACTAGGAACATATATCATTTTGATCATAGAATACAGTTATGAAGTTTTGTTTCATTTCTTTACTCCTAAAGTTTTGCCTAACACGCATTGAGTATAACTTCAATGTTATTTGAACTACGTCTTTATTCTCCAATATCATGCTTATTTAAAACTCTCTACATGGATCCTATATTAACTCATCAATATCAAAAAGATTTATATTCACAATCATTTCATTCATATAGATAGGTAATAAATTTCTAAATGCATGACTTGCCATCACACTAGGTTCGGTCATTGTGATCAACTTCTCATAACCTCCTATTTCATCATCATTTTGATCATCATCTTCATCATCAAACCATATGTCATAATGATAATGATAATAATAATAATAATAATAATAATAATAATAATAATAATAATAATAATAATAATAATAATAATAATAATAATAATAATATTCATCATCATCATCATCATCATCATCATCATTATAATAATCATCATCAACATCAAAATCATCATTTCGAACATCATTGCCCCTTTCATCAATCATACCATCATCAATTACATTATCACCAACACATCTACTGGAACCACCTACTTCATAAAGACTGCTTATAGCACCTTCTTCGGCTTCTTCACCACCAGTAAACTCCATAAAAAACTCAATAAACTATAAAACTAGGAATCACATAATGAAATTAGATATTATTTATACATCATGTTCACTCTTTATCTAAAGAACACCAAAATGCATTTATCCCATTATATTAAGTATTGGGTATCGATAAATTATTGATGTGATTATAGCATTAACAGATATTCCAATCATTCTTTTGATTGTATATAACAACAAAGGCATACTTAAGACATCATCCAAACTAGCCATTTCTTGTTTCCCATTGATGTATTTAGGACCAATTGCTATATCAACATATGTACTGTCCTAATATATTAAACAAGATGGAACACATGTCATTTCTACTTTCAACTAACTATAGAGAATGAGAATGGACATTATCAGCCAAATGTATAAATTAGCATATAGCACATAGCATATAGACAACATCATGCATCAGGGAAACCTTACTAGTAAGGATAAAATTAATGAACGAACCTACAAATAATGATGATTTTATCTAAATTAATTTTATTTTAATCAATAATTTTTAAAATAATATCATTATCTTTGTTTCAAGATTCATTTTTTAAATTCATGTTAGTAATGTTGTATTTATGGTTGACTTTTACAGTTTAGGGTTTAAAGCTTTAGTTTAGGGTTTTCAGTGATTTTATCTAAATTAATTTGATTTTAACCAATAATTTTAAAATTAATATCATTATCTTTGTTTTCAAATAAGTTTTTTTAAATTCATGTTAGTAATGTTATGTTTACGGTTTAGGGTTTAAGGTTTTAAGTAATCTAAATTAATTTGATTCTAATCAATAATTTTAAAATTAATATTATTATCTTTATTTCAAAATAAGTTTTTCATATTTTAACCAATAATTTAAAATTAATATCATTATCTTTATTTTAAAATAGGTTTTTTTAATTTATGTTTGTAATGTTGTGTTTATGGTTTATTTTTATGGTTTAGGATTTAGGGTTTTAGTTTAGGGTTTTTGGTGATTTTATTTAACTTAATTTGATTTTAACCAATAATTTTAAAATTAATATCATTATCTGTATTTCAAAGTAAGTTTTTTAAATTCATATTAGTAATGTTGTGTTTACGGTTGACTTTTATGGTTTAGGGTTTAGGGTTTTGATTTAGGATTTTTGGTAATTTTATCTAAATTAATTTGATTTTAACCAATAATTTAAAATAATATCATTATTTTTGTTTCAAAATAAGTTTTTTAAATTCATGTTAGTAATGTTGTATTTATGGTTTACTTTCACGGTTTAGGGTTTAGGGTTTTGGTTTAGCAGTGATTTTATCTAAATTAATTTGATTTTAACCAATAATTTTAAAATTAATATGCTTATTTGTGTTTCAAAATAAGTTTTTTAAATTCATGTTAGTAATGTTATGTTTATGGTTTACTTTTATGTTTAAGGTTTCCGTTTAGGATTTCTGATGATTTTATCTAAATTAATTTGATTTTAACCAATAATTTGACAACTAATATCATTATCTTTGTTTAAAGATTCATTTTTTAAATTCATGTTAGTAATGTTGTGTTTATGGTTTACTTTTATGGTTTAGGGTCTAGGGTTTCAATTTAAGGATTTTGATGATTTTATCTAAGTTAATTTGATTTTAACTAATAATTTTAAAATTAATATCATTATCTTTATTTCAAAATAAGTTTTTTAAATTTATGTTAGTAATGTTGTGTTTACAGTTTACTTTTATAATTTAGGGTTTAGGATTTATTTTTTACTTATAAGTTTGACTAGTAAATTCAGCTTTCTTCGTAAGGAAAACGTATATTGGAAGTTTCTACATTCATTTGTATGGATTTTAGTTTAGTAATTCACGGCTAAGGTGTCTCGCTACAATCTAATTATCCACCTTGGACTACACCTTGCATCTATCCACTCAAGCAATAGCAATAGTCAATGGTACATCAACAATGAGTGGTGAAAGCAGGTACCTGTTCTTGAGGCATCGAATTGTGATCAAGGTACTAGCTCACCCACAATCATATAGTTATTTGGGGATGAAATGCAAATTATCATGTATGCAATACAATCAATCGATTAACATGGTAAAACTAATACGAAACTCATATTTATTTTATTACCCATCAATGTTACGACTTCCATATTCAATTTTACCATGTTAATTGATCAATTGTTTCTACATATGCATTTTACATCCATTCAATTACCATATATATACAATCTAACAAACTATCATATAAATAATATAATCACATACTAAAAAATAAAAAGAATAAGGTTGAAAGGAAATAGAGGTGCAAACTAGATTAAATAAATACAATTGGAGCAGGAGAATTTGAAATAAAATACATAATATAATGTAAAGTAAATTAATCAATAATGCTCACCAAAGTCTAACCTATTGTTTGATTTTTGTTATCTTCAATTTACCATATTAATTATTACTATATTAAATTAATGATTAATTTTATAATTTATATTGGATACATTAATGACATTATTACATTAACTATTCATACTTATTACTCACATTATAATATCAATACATATGTTATATGACTTTCAAAATTGAAGTTCTTTTTCATGTACCAAATTTTGCTAAATTTTAAAACATATTCTCATATTTTAATTAATTCATTTTAAATATTCTAAAATTTACTCTAAAATTCCTTGCAGAAATGGCAACACATGTCAGTTTATAGTGGTTCGATACTAACTCTCACCTACATCCACTTCTCTTAAGTTTCAATTTAGGGTTCCACTAATTTTCAATCAATTATAACATAGATTCTACAAATGAATCCTAGACCCCAGTGTTTTCAAGGCTCACACTTAAACCTTTACAAAAATCAACCTTACAAACTCTCAAATACAAATTAATGCCCAAGAATTAATCACTCACCAACCTATAAAAGCAATCCCTAGCTTTCCACAAGTGAGAATATAGTAGATAAGAGTTTACAATAGATAAAAACACACAATACAAGTAAACTTACTTGTTCTTGACAATCAAAGCTCAAAGGAAAAGTTGCTCTGTAAAAACTAACCATTAGAGACAAAATGTATAAAAGTTCTATGTGAAAATAGCCGTTAGAAAGGGTTTAAAACCTTTCTTAAAAGTTGCATACGATCGTACCTATCTTGTACGCTCGTACGGATTTAAAATTCTTCAAAGAGAAAATGAGAGGGAAATGTGGTACACCCGCACCATCATTGGTACGCCCGTACCAAAACAAGTTTCCTGACAAACAATTTTCCTGCGAGCTCACGTACGGCCATACCACTCAATGGTATGCCTGTACAGTGCTATATCAAATAGTTCTAACTAGGTACGATCAGCCATATGGTCATACCACTTAACTAAGCCATTTGGTACACCCGTGCCAAAACAGGTATGCCTGTACCAACATAAAAACTTACATAAAAATGGCAAATAACTTAAATTGATTCACACGTGGCACACACATCAAAACCTAGGATCTAAAAATCTCCCCCTTTTTGATGTTGGCAATTAATTTAAGTTCAGTTTGCAAAAAACTCATTTAAATGAAATTTAGATTTAAAAAATTTTGGAAATCTCCCCTTTTGTTTTAGAATACATCCCATGTACCCATAGGTTATCAAAAAATCATAAAGAAAGGAGAAATAGATAAACATAATCAACAAAATCAAAGATAATTATAATATAACATAATCAATAAAATCAAAGATAATCATAACACAATATAATCAACTGAATAAACATAATATATATAACATCAAAAGATGTTTAGTACAATAATAACATCAAAAATAACATGAAAAACAAACATAAAAAAATAACAATCAACTCCACTAACATTAAGTCCTAAAAATCATAAAACATCTCTCCCTTTGACAACATCAAAAATAAATAAATCACTGTTGGTCCTGAGGAGGAGGTGGACTCGATGGAGGAATGATAAAGGGCTCCATCATGACACTGATGGAGTGAAGAGTCTCAAAAGTGGATGTCTGAAACTCATGGAAGTTAGCAACATGCTAATCAAGATGTTGAAAAAAAAGGGGCGGACTCTTGCGTGAGATGTCCAAGCTATTGATCAATCTAGTTGAAACGATGCTTAAAGGTATCTAAATGGTCGAGTCAAGCAATGATAGTGGCAAGTTGCTAAGAAATAGAATATGAAAAAGCAGCAGCAGCAGCAGCAGCAGGAATAATAGCAATTGGATCGGTAAGATCAGGAACAATAACCAATGAAGAGGATCCACACGAGAAGTGTCACTGGCACTTGCAACTTAGAGCCGTATGTCATATAGCATCAGTGGATGGATCAACAGGATCAAGCCACTCTGCAGGTATATCGTCTAGAAGTGGAACCTGCAGGTGCTGATATACCTCTACAGCCCAACAACCGTAGATAAAGATAGTGTCATTAGGAAGTCCTAATGACTGAAGGTGAGAAAGTCGTTTGGAGATGTACTCGAAATGAATAACAAACTCATCATCAGTAGTACGTTCAAAGAGCATAGAGTTCTCAATGAACGAGAGGTCAAGGTTTGGACAGTATGAACCAGGAGAAGGGTGAGTGAAGGGAAAAGCCTATAGCTGCTGGTAGATATGATGAATGATAGGACCAAATAAGATAGCCCTGCCAGGCTACTTCTGGATGCCAACCTCATGGAAAGAGGTCTAAAGCCAACGTTCAGACTGAATGGGAGTACCCATGATCATGCAGTACAAGAAGATAAGGTCAGAACCTATAATAGTGTCATTAGAATATGATCTCCCAAAGAAAAGATAGGAGATCAGTCTATGATAGTAGAAGAGTGTAGGAGATTTAAGGCACGAGGCCTTCTGACGAGACGGACGGAAGGAGGTGTTGAGGGTAATGTCCTTCCAGAAAGCATTGTGGTCAAATACCACAGATTTGGCATTAGAAATGTCATCTGTATGAAAGCCAAAGAGACCATCAAACTCAAAAGCAAAAAGAGAGTGATGCCTCTGAAAGACTCTAAAAGTGTAGGAGAAGGAGGTGTTGGTTTGCGTAGTGATTAAGCAGCGGAAGAAATTTAAAATTTTCATTTTAAAACAACAAACTAAAAGATGATTTTTGCATCAAAACACAGAGAAAATAGTTTAGAGATTAGAAGCAATAGTTTGATAGTAACTCTTACATTCAATGCAGATGTCCTTCGTTCTTTGTCTCTATTGTGTTTATGGTTGTAGCAAACCAAAAACCACTAAAATAGGCAGCCTCCAATGGTATCCACATGAAATAAGGATGTCCAAGCAAGCAACCAATTGCTTCTATCTCCTTTCCTGTGAACTAGCAAGGAAAAAGAAGAAAAACTTATGGAAATTTTTGTCTTCCTCACAATTGCTCTTGTGAAGGCCGAATTCTTCTTCAGCAGAAGAGTCTAGGTTTTGGCCAAAGGGAGATCAGATGTGTGGCTTGACATAATTTTGGTTATAATAACATATTTATATTCCAAAATTAGGTTAAGCTGAAACCCTTTTAGCTTAAGTTAGGCCTGGGCCCGTCTGTGACTAATATGGCCTGTGACTGTCACTTGCCATATTGTAGCCCAACCCAATGTCCTAACTTAAAACTTATGGACTTCTAAACATTAAATGTTAAGTCCATAAAGCATCAGATTAATTTCCATAAGTGATTTT
>CANYBF010789740.1:0-15891 GCA_948192965.1 Dalechampia spathulata
CTTATAGTCTTTTAAATCAACTTTATTCCAATAATATCATGAATAATCTTATACTTAGTAATAAATGCTTCTTATCTCTATTTAATAAATATACAAATATTTTTACCTAACAGTTTATATTTAATCAACTCTTTATTAAACTATTATCATTTAAACTCTAATTCGTATTATATTCATAATTTGTAACTTAATTAAGATTCTGCTAAAATTCTATTGCTATTAAGTCATAATTTAGTATAACTGCCTTAATTATATGCTAACTTAAATCATATTACTGATTACCCCTTAATATCTTGTTTATATATAGCACTAATAGTTTCTTATTACTATTCCTATCTAATCTTAACTTCTGTTATCAGTTTGAGATCAATAATATCTTAAAACTTTGTTCATTCATACTTAACCTCATATCATTTATCATAATCAAAACCCAATATCAGTTAACTAAAATCCTTAATTAACTTATCTTATAACGAGTAACCATATAAATTATATCCTTACTTAATTATTCTTCAGTTATTTATACTTAGTCTCAGATCTAATAACATTAAATATGTCTGCTAAATATTAAATCACTAACTTATTTCATAAATATGAAGTTAATCAAGTATGTTTATTCTATAATTAATAGTGTACTTAAATCCCTTAGTATTCTGTTACTCCCGTTTAAGTCCTTAAGTAAAATCTCATCATAACATTATCATATCTCTTAATTATTCATTTAATAATCTTCTTAAACCATTTATTATTCTTAAATCAATAATTATTTAAATCCACATAACAATTATAGCATATATTTCATTTAAAATCTCCTTAAGCTTAGGCAAGCATTCTTATATCGTAGCTTAACTTAATCTCATTCTATCATTCCATTATTAACTTAAATAAACTTTTAATAACACTTATGATACTTAAATATCTTTTTAGTTCTTAATTTAAACTCATTATAAGTCATATTCAAACATCTCAAATTATACCTCATTATAAGCTCAATTTAGATCAACTTCCTTTGGCTTATATTAATTCCACATATACTATTTATTATAACTTAATTAAACCTTTTAAATACCACTTATTTACTTAGTTGAATATCCATTTTTTCCATTGTTTTCAATATGGCCGAATACTCACAAATCTTAACATTTAAAATTTCAATTCTTCTAAAATCAACTTTAACTCATTTTACTTAATGTTAACTTAATAATTCTTATATTATCTTTATTGAAACTTTATTTCTTATGTCATAACATTTCATTAACTTAACATATTCCATAATTCATAATTTTCAAATTCCATACACATTACCAATGAAAATTAGGCCTTAACATGATCAACATGCTTACTTATGCTTAGTTAAGTCCAAATTTCTTGAAATCCTTTATTAACTTAACATTAAAACGTCATTTAACCTTAACTAGAAGTAATTTTATTAAGTCATACTTATATTTTACCATTTTATTCAAAATTATTAAGTCATATATTCTTTAAGTCACAATAAGCCTTAATTCATCCATTTTTAACTCATCTTAAGCTTAATTCTCCTTATTTCTTTTATAATAATCTTCTGTTTTTATTAAACTATCATCTAAAACTCATTTTAAGCTTACCAATCCTTAATTTATTCATTGAATATTTCAGCCAATCTAAAAAAATCAACACAACTCACCCACACAACATTAAACCATCTTATTACTTGTATTTTACAATCCTAAGCTTTCTAATCATCAAATAAAAACCAAAATCCATCAAATAAAATGAGTACCATTCTGCCAGCAACTAAAAATCCACCAAAATTCATAAATCAAACAAATCTATGGCTAACTTATACTTACCAACTCACCTTTCAAACTATATAACCCAAATCTTCACTTAAAATGACCCTTTTTGCTCTTAAGCTCCAAATTTGGTATGATTCTCCACCTTTTTGCTTCTTATTTGTAGATCTACAATCTTAACCTACATGCATGCACTAAAATAAGTTATATCTAAGCAAACAAAGAAGGTTTAGTTCAAAAGAGTTTTGGTTTATAACCAAACCACTAAAAACTTAAGAAATCTTAACTTACTCTTATAATACCTTAAGAAAAGAGTTTTGGTCACTCTTTTAATGAACTCAAACATGCATGTATCAACCTTGACTTGAAGATCCAACACTAGATTAGCTTAAAACTTGAAAAACCAAACAAAAAGAGGAGAGCTTGCGGTTTTTGCTTGCTTGAAGGAGATGCATGTGCTTTCATGAAGAAACAAGAGAAAAATGGATTTATCTTGTCTTGAACTTAAGTCTTTTACTTAAAAATTGTAAGATTATGAAGTTGCAAAAGAAAGATGAAGAAGAAATGAAGAAGAATTTGGCTGGTTTGAAAGAAAATGAAGAAACAAGAGCTAAGAGAAGAAAGATAAGGATAAGAAGATAAGCTTTTGAAAAAAATGTAAGGTTAAGAGAGAAGTGAGGGATAGGAAGGGTTTGTCTCGGCCAAATAATGTTTCAGATGTATTATTGAGTCAAATTAAGGTTAAATGAGAAAGAATTTCAGATGAAATGAAGTCCATTTGGACAAATTTCCAAATTAGTCCCTAAACAACTCAAAAGCACCCCTTAAGCCCCTAAACTTAATTATTTTCTTAATTTATTTTAAAATCCTCCAATAAAAATCCTAAATTTCATTTTATACATTAAAATATACTCTAATATCTTCTATTTCAATTATAATTACCATCCATCAATTCTCCAAACCAATTAAATTAATATTCCTACACTCTCTCTTCATCCACTAACACCATTTCCTATACTACTTTTCCAATTACTTATACACTTTTACAAATACCAATCCCACTTCCATTTAATTAATATATTTAAAATATATTCTAAATTATTCTATTTCCATTCATATTTATCTATTTATTATCTTCCATAACATTAATTTTTCTATTCTCACTTATGACATCATCTTTAGTAATTATGACATCATAATGACATCATAATTAAAATTAATATTTTTCCCTTTTCTAATATTTATATATTTATTAGCTAATTATACTAATTCATCATTACTTCATAATTTTTTATTTTCTAATAAAAAGTATAATTAATTTCACTCGCTTGCATCATTATTACCTAATTATGACATCATAACTAATTTTTAATTCAAAATTTCCAAATTTTGCATATTTCTAATTTAAGTTAATACAAGCACTTTAATCAAATCCAATTAATCAAATTCAATGTTTTCAACATTGTTTTAGTATCATTCAATGGTCTATTTCAGTGGTTTCGATAAAATTTTCAATTTCTTCATTTGAGTTTTAAACTCTATTCTTATCATATACTTATCAACATAATCATAATTTCATATTATTTTTACACCAATAACATATAAAACATGACATAACACTAATTTATGAATGCACAATGAACTACTAAATTCAGAATGTGACAACGGGTGTAACACAGACTAAGGGGCTGAAACATTACACACCTAAAACCACAACATACACCTAGACACAACATAATTCTCACCACATAAATGCCTTATAGACACTAAACCTTATTCTTTAAAACACTACCCAGTTCCAGAGGTACTCAAATCTTGGGATGGCACTTTCCAAAGCTTTTGCGTGTCTCCTTAAAGTCAAACTATCAAGCCACTTGAGCTAAATTTATAAACACCATCCCTAGTATCAATAGACACTAAAACCTACTACCATTACCACCAACATCATGTTCATAACACTCATGATTATCGCTCTCTCAAGCATATCATCCAAGACCTTATAAATTTGTATAAGCTTGAAGAGCCTAAAAATTCTAAACCTTCTACTAAAATAAACCTATTGTAAAACTACCATAAAGCTAAATGTACCTACATGATCCAATCAAGGTTCCCTAAATCCCTAGTTCTTAGCTCTTTCTCTCCCTTCGATAATAAGAAGATCGCTTGATCACTTATTGTTAGCTTTTTACTCGATGGTAGGTTTGATATTTGGGTCATTGACATATGGTACAATAACTTAAAGGATAAGTTAGCAATCAATCATGATGACTCTAACTCTAAACTGGTAGAGGTTAAGAAATCAAAGAAGAGCAAGTCGGCTGGGAGTTTAACAGTAGCTAAGCCAACACGTAAGGCTCCCAAGCAGTATAAGGAATTGGGTGCCAACAAGATGTCTTCTAGAGTCGGTAACATGATAAAAAATGATAAGGTATTCACTCTTCCTAACCTCAAGAAGAAGCCAGATGCTCCAAAGAAGCTAACCAAGGCTAGACCACTATGGATAAGATTAGCTTGAGTAGTGCCCTAGCTTGATAACCTGTTCATAAGAGTAACAAGGTTGCTCAGCCTGATAACATAGTCATTAAATAGTTGAAGAAGACATAAGCTAACATTAAGATGTAGGACTTGGTGCTATCTTTCTAACAGTATTGATGGGTTGTCATCGATGAACTCACTAGCATGAGAATATCTCTACTTACCTCTGCCTCTAGCAAGAAGATTCAGTAGGTGAATTAGGAGTTAAAGTCTAGGATGATCACTTTCTCTAACATAGATTTATCGGTTAAGGGTATCTGTCATACAAAGGTGCTCTTTATTAAGGTGTATATCATGAATGTCTCCACCCTTTATGTTATGGTGGGTAATGGTTCTGATATTAATGTCTATCCTCTTATGGTGTTATCCAAGCTTGGGATCCAGCCTTCAAATCTAAAACCATCCAAGACTATCATTAGGGTGTATCATGAGTCTAAGAGGGAGGTTACCAATACCTTTACTACCATTGTTATAATCGAGATGATCAAATGAATGATGGAGTTCATTATTTTGGACATTCATGTATTCTTTGCTTTGCTTTTAGGCCAACCATGGTTTCATCAATTGAGAGGTGTGCCATCTGCTTTACACCAAAAGATAACGTTTTCATATGAAGAAGGTATGGTTACTATTGCTACTAATGATAAGGTTCTTTTAGCCGGTGTTAGGGAAAACAACCCACTTATGACTAGTTTTTAGATCACCATCATCAGAGAACCTGAGTCATGCTCATACTAACCAAGCCCTGCCATGGAAAAGATATTGCATAACATGAAATTCATACCTAGTAAAGGCCTGGGCTAGTACCAATAGGGTCTAGTGGAATTCCATATCCCTACAACCATGTGGTAGGAGAGATATTGCATTAGGTTTGACCCCTATGCCTCAAACAAGCCAGAGGAGTGCAAGATGGTTATCTTTATCCATAGTGATACCTGGTATGATCGAGCTCTCGAGTTACCTACCTTGGATAATTTCTTCAATCAGTAGTTTGCCATCTTTGATGATATGTATGCTTACCAACCTTGATAGCATCAAAGGTTACTATAACTTCTTCTACAATTAGCCTTGATGATACATTCTATATCTTTGGTGGCATTTCCAATCTCACCACCAATTTCCTAGAACCAAAACCCATTACAGTTGCTATACTGGAGGCTAAGCTGCAAAGTTTGGATAAGGGTGACTTGTTATTTTAGAGGGTCTACAAGGACATGGTCACCTTAATAGATAACACTTTTAATGAGATTTTGTATGAGGATAATAATGTCCCTTTTTCTGTACTTGTGATGATGATGTAATCCTTTTAAAATTTAATGCAATAAAAGATAGTTTTGCTTATGTTTGTAATGTGATAGTTTTGCTTATGTTTGTAATGTGTATTCTAAAGGCATTGTACATGAACATGAGCATTACATGAGCATTTTTGACATTAACACATCAAGCATTAAGACTATTAACATTAACATAGATGATAGGCTTTATCCTCTCCAGATTGCATCTAACTTAACTCTTGATGAGAGAATAAAAATCATCATAGTGTTGAAACAACATATAAAAGCCTTTGCTCTAGGCTACGAAGACATGTTGGGTATCAACAGAACTATAGTGGAATATATAATTTTTATCAAACTTGAGTTCAACCCTGTTGAACAGAAGTTGCATCGACTCCAACCAAAGTGGGCTCAAAAGGTTAAGTAGGATATCCAAAAGTAGTTAGATGTTAAGTTTTATTATAGTGGTTGATTATCTTGAATGGTTTGCCAATGTAGTTATGGTTCGTAAGAAGGATGGTATTGTCAGGGTCTGCATGGACTACATGGATCTTAATAAAGCATGCCTGAAGTATGACTTTTATTTACCTCATATCGATATGCTAGTCGATAGTGCAGTTGCTAGTGGTTTGGGATGAAACATCATTTGGTTTGGGATGAGAACTACTAGTTTGCATTTGTGAGGATGAAGTATTACCTCTCTAACCCATTGATTCTATAACCGCCTCGATCGGGAAAACCACTATTGCTCTATCTATCCTTAAAGGACAAGTCAGTATGATCGATGAATCAGGGATTGATAATCCTATGTACTAAATGAGTAAGAAGCTATTATCAAGCCTTTCTGTGGTACAACATGCTCCCATAGAATCATTAATGATCTTCACTAAATGAAAACCATTGATTATCTTACAAGAGATGTAATTTATTTATATATATATATATAACACTCATGTTATATTTTAAGTTTGTGGAAGCACATTAGAATATTAACCTTACATTACATACTTACATTTACTACCTTATACATTATTTTATTAAACAACCTTAAACTAATCCAAGTCCTCGCTATCAAAGAGAGTCCTGCTAAATTGGTGTCTTAGGATCCGTGCAATCCAATCATCCATTAACCAACGTTCATCAAATGACGAACATTGAGTATTTCATTCAGTGGTGCTATAATCATGAATATAGTAAAACATATGTTATATATATAACAAATTTAATAATCTTAATCAACATATAGCATTTAGCATATTATTTTTATGCATCACTTAAGAATAACCACTATTATTTATTCATTTAATTATTTAGAACATAATTAATTGACACAAAACTATATTAATTTTCTTTGCCATGCTACTTAGTACTTATCTTCCTTGAATTAATAATTCTATTAGAATTACTTTTAAAGCAAAGTAGGCTTCAAACGTGTATACTTCATTAATTATTATATACCAATATCCACTATTTCATTATTGTAAAATATTTCCTAATATGTTCATATTATATAATCATAAGCATTACCAACTTGTCTATATCATACTATAATTCTTCAGTATACCGATGCTATTAATAATCATAACTCATTCATTCATAATTAAGTTATCTATAATATTTTTATCCTCATGTTATCAACATTAGAAAATGGTAATCATATAACATTATTTCACTATAATGTTCTCGATAATCTATAATGCTTTAGCATATGTTGAAATCTCATATCATCATTGCCATAATTATTTTCAGTCTATAATTAACTCATATAATTACTAATATGTGTCATAATTTATCATATCATTTAAATATCATCCTCATTATAACATATCATATCATCATCATTACAATATCATTATCATCATCATAACATATCATCATAGTATATATCATATCATCAACATTAATGATGTCATATCCTCATTAGGTCATGTATTCCTCCCTCTAATAATTCAGAAGATAATTAGTAATACTAATTATTATCTCTATTAATATCTATCATATAAATGGCATCAATAATTTCATCATCATTATGAAAATGGCACCATATTCAAAATTCTTCGTACCATATAGAAACTATCATGATTATGTATCATCTATTCATGTGCACATATAGTGCTTTCATTATATCTTTCAATGAACCTTCATGACATATGAATGATAATATTTTATAATAAGAATGCATTCATATTATGCATTCTCCCTCTTATTTTCCTGTATCATTTCATTTCATTTGCTCTTTCACATACTAGGCCATTTCATAAGTACGCTTGGTACTGGGTCTTTCTTATCATATCATATATATGGTTCAATATATAGGAACCCATTCATTTCTTTTCCTTTCATTTATTTTCATATCATTTTTCTTTCCATTTAATTCTCGTAAGAATTTCATTTCATTCTTTTGTTTGTTTTCCTCCTTCCTTATTCTCCATATCATACCATGAATATGTATATATTAATTGATGTTTCATGATATGATATGTATGCTTTATGCTATGATGCTATGATAAGAATATGTAAACATCATGATAACGTATCATGCATCATCTATTCCATACTTCACCCAATTCATTCATCATCCATTTCATATATTCATTATCATTAAATATAATAAAAATCATCTCATAACATAAAAAAATTAAATTATCGATCATTGACCATGATTAATAGGTCATGATATTCTATTCATCAACCATCAATCATAAATAACTATTGATACTAATCATAGCATATCATAAGTATAATACCTCATTTTAATATAAATCTAAATTGCAATTATAATAACTCAATCATTTTTATCGTATAATTACACCTTTTTACTTAATCAATTCACTATATGATATTGTGAGTGTCAGTTTCTGCCAGAGCCTAAAGCAAGGTTTGCGATGCTCATGGATCGAGGATCGCACCTGGAGCAAAAGCGCAGTCTTCCTGAGGGGTTACCCCAGGGTATGATATGAACTCGAAAGAGTCACAAGGAGTCACCATAGGATGGTTCCGGATTAGTCCAACTGACCCATAGCATGAGTGCTAGTTAAACCTTTCAGAGATTGGGTTCGGGTGATGGAGATCTATTTCTATGAGTTTCCAAAATCAATTTTACCATTATAGTTGGAGTTAATTATCCTAAGTAGGCAAGCATATGAGCGTATATGTAAGCACACAGTGCGACATTTGATTTGGCGTTGTAAGGTTGCATGTAGAATGACAAATAATCCTATATAGCATTTCGATGGCATGGTATATGCATGGCATACGAAGTAGCAATAAAATAACATGGAATATGCATGACATGTGAATGTGGATGATATATCATATGCATGACATGTGAGGTGATGTGAAACATAGCATACGTATTACATGTAGCGTAGATGATATATCATATGCATGATATGTGAAATGAATGGCATATCATATGCATGATATATGAGATGAATGATATGGCATATACATGACATGTGGAGTGGATGACATACGATATGCATAATATGACATAGTATAATGGCATGGCATATGCATGACATGGCATTAGTGATGTATATGCAAATTGGCATTCGACATGGCATTTAGCGAGGCATATGACATAACATGGCATATATGGCATGGCATAATCGTATATGACATGATGATAGCATGTGATATGGCATGGCATAATCGTATATGACATGATGACAGCATGTGAGATGGCATGGCATATAGCATGACAAGTTTATGCATGTTGCATTGCGTATTGGCGTATATTGGCATATTTATGATGTATTTGGGACATTAAGTAACATCCCCTCCTCCTCGGGTATTTTTCCAGCTCTGGTCGTGTGAGCCAAAAATGCATAAATAAAAATATGCAAAATAAACAAATAAATTCATTAGTAGCAAATAAATTTAGGATTTATTTGACTAGTCCAATGCCATGTGAAAGCATGAACCAAGAGTCAAAATCTAATTAATTGTTAGGCAACAATCACATGAATTTGTACAAGTCGGATCGTGAAAAATAATAAAAATAAAAATAATTTTAAGCAAAATCATTTTTGTTTGATCATGGAAAATCAAATAGGAGTGCTAACATCACTTGGAATAATTTGAAGATAGCCCCTTAACCAATATGAATCCAATACTTTCAAAAATCACATTTTATACGAACCAAATAAGCATTTGATTATTAAAAATTAATTTTGAGGCCAAAATTAATTAAATGTAATTATTTTATGATAGATGTAGTATACTTGAGCCAGTGTAAAGCATCAAATATTACTGGAAAAATCAAAACCGGTTTGAAAATGATCGAAAACTGTGATTTTTCAAAAATTTTTCAGGGAATGTACGTCATATATCAGGCTATATGTGGTGCACATAGGTGTATATATGGACCATATAGCAGTGAAAACAGAGGGAAAATGGAGTTTTTAGGCAAAAACATGAGATCCAATCTCAATTTAGGCAGATATAGGGCTGAAAATGTATTTTTGCTTCGTGGATTTGCATCCAACATAAGATAAATAATTTTAAGGTTAAAATTATTATAGATCTATGAAATATATGGTAGATCCAAAATGCTAGAGGCATAGAAAGGACTCAAATGTTGCTGGAAAGACCTGATCGGGTGAAAAGCTGGAGTAAAATGGAAGAAAATTGGCATTTTCTTTGAAATCTAGGGCCTATATGCGCAACATATAGGCCTATATATGCCACACATGGGTTAGATGTGGCACACATAGGTCTATGTATGGCACACATAGCCTAGAAAAATAAAGGAAAATGGACGTTTTTGAGAAAAACGTGAAATTTGGCTCGGATCTAGGCAGATCAAAGCCAAAAATCAGTATTTTTGGATACCCAACAGCATAATTAAACCATAAAAACACAATATTGAAGCCAATCCATAAGAAATCAAGCCAAAATTTGATGATTTATGCAAAATCCATAAGAAAAGTGGAAGAAAATTGAAAAATTACCTTGGAGCAGTAGGTTTTCTTCAAGATCTTCTTTCCAATCATGCTTAGGGAGCCTACCTAGAGCTAATTAGTCTCTAAATCCTAAGAATTTAATTAATTAAGTGTTTAATTAATTTTGGAGGAATTTTAGCATAGTTTTGGCTGCTCTTAGAGCAAATTTCGGACCTCTTATGCTGAACCCTTAGCTCTATATTTATAGAACCAAATTAAGGTTTTGTAAAATTGTAATTTTAGGTCTAGATTTGAAAATTTTTAGGCTATATGCACCACACATAGTGTTATGCGTGCCATACATAGCATATGTGCGCAGCTTGTAGTGCTATATGCTACACATATAGTATTTTGACCTGTCACATGGGGCCCATTGGGGTTGCATCGGGACGTGTGCCCCATGCCCCATAAGCATCATTTTATGTGCCAAGATATTGTGTAACATGGCTCACATCCAGTTTGGTCCCAAGAAGGCTCCCAAACATACATCTTTTTATGCTATATGCTACGCATATAGCATTTTGCCCCTATGTGCGCCGCCTTGCATGGGAAAAATGTAACATGAGCCATATGTCAAATAAGCATCATTTGACATATTAAGACATTATGCAATGAAAATTTTTCCAGATGTGATCCGAGAAGTGGGCCCCACCAAATGTCTTTTCTTTTTAAATAGTACGCGTATGGGTGAAATGTAACATGTGTCACATGTCAAATATGCATCATTTGACATTTTAAGACATTATGCTATGCAGAGCACATTAGATTTGGTCCTAAAAGTGGGCCCCACTAAACGTCTTCTTTTACTACATGCGTAGCAGATAGTGCTATATGCTACGCATATAGCATTTTCACCCTAGGCGTATAGGCTCGTATGAGCGAAATGTAATATGAGCCATATGTCAAACAAGAGTCATTTAACATTCTAAGACATTGTGTAGTGAAAAGTACTCCGGATTTGGTTTTGAGAAGGCTCCCGACCAAACATCTTTTTTCATCAAATAGTGCATATAGTGTTATGCACCTTATTCATGCATTTTACCTCGTATGGGTGAAATGTAATGCATTTCTCATGTCAAATAAGCATCATTTGACATTCTAAGATGATATGTTGTACGAAGCATGTTAGATTTGGTCTCAAAAGTGGGACCTACTAAATGTCTTATTTTGCTATATGCGTAGTAGATAATGCTATATGCTACGCATATAGCATTTTCATGCTATGCACTTCACCTTGTACGGGAAAAATGTAACACACTCCGTATGTCATCAGAGATGCACTCAACATTCTAAGGCATCCTGTAGCTTCAGCTCTCACCAAGTAGGCCTCGGGTGGTGGGCCCTACTAATGTCCCTTCTCGGGCATATAGTGCTACATGCCCAAAGCATAGCATTTTGCATGCTATGTGCTCTACCTCTGATGGGCATAGTGTAGTGTGTTCTATACGCACAAAATACGTAGAAAAGTTTAAAAATGAAAGTGGGCTCCACCAAATGTTATGGTAGGCCCCACCAATTGTAATGTGCTCTATACACCCAGAACACTCAAAGAAAGCCAAAGAGGCATATATGCACTATCGGTGTCGATATCAGTGACCTGTACTAAGCTGAATTGACAAGAACCCGAAATCACAGATGGGTTAAAAGTCAGGGTCAACAATTTACCCCTTGATCAGGACCATTTTGAGGCGACACGAGCACAAGTTGTTAAAATGAGATTTGATCATAACATGACTTTTCACAGAAAGTAAAGAAGGTACCTGATCGATGCTCGTGTCGATGCCTGATGCTCATACTGAGGCATGCGATGTGCTCGCGTTGAGGCTTTTAGAATGCTCATGTTGAGGCTTACAATCCAGTTCTGTCACTAGGAGCCTGCTGCTAGGGTTAGATTATCAATGCTAATCTATTGGTCATGCTGAGGCTTAGAACCCAATTCTATCACTAGGAGCCCGATGCTCGGGCTAAATGATCAATGTTGATCTGAGGTCTTCTACAAGATCGATGGCTATGCTACGAGGCTTGAAATCATCTGTAATCAATGTTCAGATGCTTACTGCAAGGATTTACAAACCAAAGGCTTGGTTTTATGATCATTGCTCTATCAAGTGGTCAACTATGGGACCTTGATGATTGTCTGCTAGGTCAAATGGTCGTGCCATCAAATAAATGTCAAATATCTCTAAAATGGCATTTGGGATCCTCTGCTGGGTCTTTGACATTTTTTGGTTGACAATTTTGACCAGTGAAAATCCTAGTTCTGTCACTGGGGGCCCGACATTCAGGCTATCCGATTAAGGTTGACCAGTGGTCACTGCAAGACCGATGGCTTTCTTGTCAGTAAATCAATTGGAATTGGCATCCAAATGCTTATAGTTAGGGTTTGGGAATCAAAAGCTTGACTTTATGATCTCTGCTGAATTGGGTGGTTCAACTGCGGAATCAGAGGTGACCGTCTGCTCGGTCAGGGTGATCAACCATCAGATCTATTCTCGTGCCATCAAATAAGTATTGACTATCTCCAAAGTCTACATTTAAGACCCTCTATCAGAATGCAACACTATTTGGTCAATGGCTTGACCAGAAGCTAAAGGCTTGACTATTTTTGATCATCTGCTAGATCAATTTCCTATCCTTGCTAGACATGGGAATACAATTTATCAGTGAAATTGGTATTAAAATGGTCTAGGAAAAATACCTAAATTTTTAAGTATCAGTTGGCTGCATTCTGACTAATTTGCTAGATTTTTCAGACGTTGCAGGTCGTGAAAATTAGGCTTGACGGAGCAAACAACCTCTAGAAATTTTGAAATTTTTACCAGAGGCCTAACTTTTCATGTGTATCTTAGTGGGAGGGTGTTGTACATTAGCAGGCACTCCCAGAAGGTGGTGCATGTTAGCAAAATTTGCTACGTGCAGAGCGCGTTCCCCTATGTATAGCGAATATGCTATGGGTACCTGTTATAAATATGAGTGCATAGAAATACATGGATGCATGACTTATATGCCAACATGCTTATGTTTTCAAATAAGCAGGTAGTTGGAGCGAGAGGAGTGGGATCGCTATGCTTAGATGAGATTTTGCTTGGCTGACAGCATGCTTGGAGTGTTACAACGTTGAGGTCCCGGATAGCTCTAGTCCTGATGATGACAACTCTGGTGAAGATGATGCTTAGATAAGACATGATGTCTAATTCCCATATGCATGATGTTAGAATTTTATGATTTATGTATTAGAATAATGTGTTAGAATAATACAATCTGGCACGCAGGCCTAGTATACATGGGTTGTGGTGTACAACTTTGAAAACAGCTAAAAGCTTGAACTGTGTATCTTTTAGATTTATTAGTGGAATCTAAAGTTGCTTGCTGCTATAAATATTATGCATTTGATGCTTCACTGCTGAAACATAACTCATTTGCTCTTGTGTGCAGAAATTAGATAAACAATAACTCAGCAATCACTGTCTACTTTTCGTGCTCTTTCCCATTAGTGGCGTAATGATGAGTGAAGTTGATTAAGCAGGCTCAGGTTCCAGTACTTAAGAATGCTTCAGCAAGTCTCAATCAACAATGCCTTCTTGCACGCTACCATGCAGTTCTTGGATCTAGTGACCCATGTCTTCCAATTTGGACATGTTAAGTTATGCCCGATGTTTGAGGAGTTTGCTGCTATTCTTAGGATTACTTGTTGATATTGATGATGTTGACAATGTGCATGACAACCGGAGATGTAGAGCCCTTATTTGATGAGGGCCTTCAACATTAGTCTGACCATTGTGAGGTATCTTTTAACTATAAAGGGCTCTATAGATATCGTTGCTATTTTTCGGCTGTGTAGCCAAAAATTTGTGGAAGACCCATCATAGCTGAGGGTAGCTAGATTTAGATTGCTGGCATAATTCATGTTCATTGATTCATCCAGTCATGGAGATTTGCTGATTAGGCCTGTTGTAGATCAGATGGTTGAGGGTCAAACTCCTTTTCCCATGATCATTGCAGAGATGATCCTTGGGTTAGATAAAGTGAAGCAAGGACAATCTGAGCACTTCAGTGGCAGTCTGCTTCTTCTGTAGGCAAGAATTCTAAGCCACCTTTGCAGGTTTTTAACTTAGAAGGGTTGCGCTTTGCTTTAATTTTTGCATGAGTCATTTTTGTAAAGCTTTTAACTCATCGAGCATTTAACTTTTGCTTCAGACCCTAACTTTTGCCTAAACTGCCCCCTTGGGTTTTCAGCTCAGCAGGTCGCTATATTTTTTCCTGAGCAGCCTTTTGTAAGGTTTTCAACTCAACGAGCTTTTATTTTTATTTTTATTTTATTTTGTTATAGATCTGGCTTCAAGAGAAGCTTGGGATCTTAGTGCCACCAGTAGGGCACCCATAGAGATATCTCCCTTATAGCCATATGCAGAAGGGTTATGCCTTCAATGAGGCAAAGACGATGACATTCCAAAGTTGGATTGAGTGGATGGGGACTCAACCCGAGAGCAAGATCAGGTGGAGCTATCCTTGGTGGCGCATATAGCATGTGACTGTAATGACCTGTATAGATTGTATCCCACTATTGGGATTCAAACGTTGCACGCTCTATAGTCCTACTAGGATCTATCATCAGTATGACCATCGATAGACTATACCTTGGCTGACAAAGTTTGAGGGACGAAGACTGGTGCCCCGTTTCTTAGAGCATGTAGAGAGGACCTAGCCTCATCGTCGGATAGTGCTGGTGGAGATTCCTAGAGCTGGACCTGCCATAGATAATGAGTATAAGTTGTGGGTGTTGCGCTACACCTGAATCCTATACTACGAGACATTATTAGGCAATAATATGTAATGTAATAAAGAAATATAGCGCTTTATGTTTGAGATTTATATTACTTATGGTTAAGTTTATGAACATGTGTTCCACTTGCATTAATGAGATAAAAACATTTGCAGGAAAAATGCTAAAATCAACACTGGAGTTCTTGATATGCATCAGTCTTGACCATTGTTATCGGCCAGTCTCATGTAAGATTTTTTGATTAATTATTTTAACACTCTCCTTTAAATTTTAAGAGCTATAACTTTTGCATGAGTCATCCAAATGGATTTTTAACTCATGAAGCAAGTATTTTTTCATTCTACCTTAATTTTTGCATGAACTGCCTATGCAAGTTTTCAGCTCATCAGGCTTTTCATTTTTATTTTTCTTTTCTTTTACCCTGTGCTTTAGATAAAATACTTCTTCAGTCAATCGAGGTTGACGAGTTTTGAGAATTCATTACCTTCCAAATCTAAGATGCGAACAGCACCTTTAGAGAGGATCTTTTTAACTAGGAATGTGCCTTCCTAATTAGACCTAAATTTTCTATGAGGGTC
>CANYBF010790196.1:0-18617 GCA_948192965.1 Dalechampia spathulata
CATTTAAAAACTATATCTTATGTCCCCTTTATCATTAATATGCCACAAACTTTCAAAATGTCTCATTAATGCTTAAAAATTATATTTTAAGTCCACTATACCAATCATGTCATATGTCACTTTATTAATAATAATTCATAAACTTCCACACAAAAATGTCTATTAACAATTAAAAATCTTATCTTAAATCCAATTCACCAATTATGTCTCATACTTCACATAGATAAATAAATCAATTAACTTCAATTTTAACTTCAATTTTAATCATCAAATTTAACCATAAATAGTAAATCATTTAATGACCTTAAAATATATTCCTCCAATTAATTCATTTAATACTCAAAAACATAATTAACCTTAATATTAAATCTTAATCTTATTTAATCATAAACATATTTCCATTATTTTCACCATAATAATTAATATGAATTTTTAACCATATATCATCAAATTAACTTATATTTTTACTTAAGTCCTTTAATCCTCTTAAATAATATTCTTCTAATTTCATCCAATTTCCTTTAATCATATTTTAATTTTTACCATCCTTTAGCAATTAACTTAGAATAATTCGGCCAAGGTAATAATCATCATACACACTCAACCATACAACATCAAACCATTTTATTCATGATCATTTACAACTCTAATCATCTAATATATCAATTAACTAACTAAAAATCATAGATTTGCCAAGTAAAAAATTCAGCCAATATGGAAATACCATCAAGCATTTGTAAAGCAATTAGATCTATAACCCATCTTAACTTACCAACACTCACCTTTAATTTCTCAACTCAAAGCCGAACTAAAATGAAACTCCTTTTAGAAATAGCTTCAGATTTGCAAGGATCTACACAAAGGTGAACTCCTCAAAGGTTAACCAACCTTTCTTGGCATAAACATATACTAAATGATTAGATCATACATAAAACAAGAGTTATTGAACAAAGAAGGGTTCGACTTACTCATGAAGTTGCTGATTTTTTGATTTAAAGCTCCAAACTTGAATCATAAGCAAGGAATGATTTGGTCAACCTTTTAAATGAAAATAAATAAGAGTATACTCATCAAGGAAGTTTTGGTCAACATGAAAATGAAGAAAACAAATAGTATTTGGCCTTACACTTGAAGTATACTTATGGATCTTCCTTGTACTTGAGGAAACTTAGAAAAAGGGGAAGATTTTCATGAGTATAGTCAACCTCCTTAAAGAATAGCTTCGATTTTCATCAAAAACTCATGGAAAATGAAGAAGAAACTTGCAATTTGAAAG
This sequence comes from Dalechampia spathulata, assembly GCA_948192965.1. Taxonomy (NCBI): domain Eukaryota; kingdom Viridiplantae; phylum Streptophyta; class Magnoliopsida; order Malpighiales; family Euphorbiaceae; genus Dalechampia; species Dalechampia spathulata. The sequence goes on from CANYBF010790196.1 coordinate 1,277, forward strand.
CGTGGTTGAACATATGGTTTGGCTTTCATGAAGAACAAGAAGAAAAGATGGTTTCTTAGCTTGAACTTGATCTTAGCTTGATGAACTTACTTAGAACATAAGGTTTTAGTAGAAAAGATGAAGATTAGATTATGTTTTTTGGTTTTCCTTTAGGTAGAAATGAAGAAAAATGAAGAAAGAACATAAAAAATGAAAGAAAAGATGAAACCAAAGGTGGAAGAAGAGAAAAGAATTCGGCCAAATGGAGGAATAAGGAGAAAAATGTGTATTTTGGTCAAAATGAAGAGTAAAATTCGTATAGAATGGTGTAAGGCCCTTAGGGCATCCATATGGCAACTTAATGCACCCTCAAACCATATCCTAGCCCTTAATACCCTCTAATATGTATATAAATATGTATTCAACTTAAAATCCTCCAATTATATCCTTTAAATATGTATAGAATACTTCAAATATTCATAAATACACATTTATTTAATAAAATATCATCCTCTAATACATAATATTTAATCATTAAAATAATAATCCTCCACTATCATAATCCCCTAGACTTATTAAAATATAATTTCTCAAATCTCCATTTTTCATAATTCCATTATTTAATTATATTCCTATTTTCTAATTAATAATTCATAATATCCTTATAATTCATTTCTTTTTAACTTAAATTTATATTTCATTATCCTACATCATCATTCCACTCACATTATTATAATACTTAATACATTATTCATATATTATACCTATTAAGTACTTTCCAATATCCCAAACCATATTTTATATGTATTTATATGTATACACTTTATACGTATGTATTTATTATACTTTCCTATAATCATACATAATTATTTTTCCTATAATCATACATAATTATTAATTATGTATACTCTTAATAAACTTTATAATTCAATTATACATACTTATACATTCTTATACATTAAATTATACCATATCATATATACACTCATATATACATATATATTCCATTCGTATAATTTATTTATTTCTTGTTTTTTATCATACGATATTATTACATTGTGTACACCCTTAATATGTTTATAGTTTATATTAATTCTTGAATACTTATACATATAACTCATATACGTATGAAATAATTTACATATCTTATTTATACGATTAATTATACGATTAGTTAATTATCCTAATTAATGACGCTTAAATATTTTAAGTGCACTATATATTATTTTTGTCAATTATTATTGATAATATAACTGTTAAATTATTATCGACTTCAAGTCATTAAATCATCATTTTGACGATACATCTATTTAATTATCATATCGATAAATATAATCAACCATTTTTTAGTGGTCCCATAAAATTCCATTATTTTGATCTCTAAACATATAACATAAAAGCACATCATTTATTTCTCATAGCATTCATAAATCATATAAAATTCATGTCATCATTACAAATGAATCACGTATAAAGCATAACGTATCAACAGTATATCATAACAATGTGTGTCAAAAATGAGGATATAATAGAACCAACTTTGAGTACTAGAAGATTCATTAGTTGAACGAAATATTTTGATAAATGAGGTAGGAAAACTAGCAATTAGAAGCATAACATAATAAAATGAGAAATATCTTTGAAAACTCTAAAAAGATTTATAAGAGAATAATCATTTTTAAGGATAATCTTTTAATGAGCTAATATCTACAAAGAAAATTATATATAAACCTAATTATCCCCACAAGTTGAAATAAAAATTCATTTATAAGGATAATCTTTTAAGGCTAGTAACTAGTATAACAACTTTTCTTAATTTAGATTGTGAAAGGCATACATCAAAAAAGGATAGATAAATGGATAACTATGATTAAGTTTGTAATTAAATTTGGTGCATAGACACTTGTAGACTCCTATGAATTATGCCAAGTCATAATGATCGGCAATGAAATAGATAAATAAGGGTTAACAAATGGAGTTTTGGCTATAATGGTATATATCTTAAAAAAAAGTTATATGGTTTCTTCTTATCAATAAAGTCATTACAAAGGAACAAAGTTTAATGGCTTTAATGTGTCACACCTTTTTGAGGTGCGACATGCTCTCATAAAATAATTAATGATCTCCAATACATGAAAACCACTAATTACTCTACAAGGGATGCATATTTTTTTATTATATATATGTATCAGCAGAAAGCATTACGGAATTATAAACTCCACTTGGCATATTTACATTTACTGCCTTATATATATTCTTATTATATATTTTTTAATTATTTCTAAACAATCTTTAATAAAAACCTTCAGTTGAACTGAGAGCTTGCCTTTAAAGGAAATCCTACTTATTTTATGCTTTGGAAATCCATGCTTGCCATCCGTCAATTAACCTACATCCATCAAATGACGAACGCTGAGTATATAACTTAGTGGTGCTTTAACATATAACATGGTAATATAATCATTCATGCATCAAATATGACACGGATCATAAAACCATAACATCATAATTATGCCCTTACCATATAATCATTTAAAATACTCACTTCTGAATATCACTCATGAATATTGACTTCTATTTGATACTCCAACAAAATCAAATCATAATTCAATTTATGCCAATACTATGATAAGTTTATTTTCAAGTTTCATAACATCTATTCCTCTTTGGATTAATAATTCATCTAGAAATATTCCAACCATGTAATCATATAATATGCATTTCGATATTAATCATAATCTTACAACCAATAATAATTCATTTCCTTAAATTTATCTATAATATGTTTATCAAGTATAATCATGATAATCATCCACTTTTCTCTATATCACATTTTAATTCTTACAGTACAACATTGTAACTTCTAATAACCCATATGTCAGTACTTCAATACATTAAAACATATCATCATGTTATTAATATTCAATTGTTAATATCATATCTTATTATTTCAACTTGGTTTCATAATAATTAAAATTGACTAAACCCACAACCATAACCAATATCATTAATTTTATGACATTTCAGGATATAATAAAATCCTACAAGTATTCAAAATACTATCATTTATTTCATCACAAACTCCTTCTATGATAATTTCATAACATAATTAATTATTTTAATTATGTTCTCTATCAACATTCAACACAAATGACATTAATGAATAATATTATGTTTTCATTAAGTTATCACTATATATGCACTTATGGTCCAATAATTATATTTCTTAATTTCTATTGTATAATTATATTCATCGTATTAAGATTATCACGATCTATTTATAAATGCATCTATAACACAAATCATCATACCATAAAGACATCGTCATGTTTCTATTTCAATTATTCATGTGCACTTGCAATGCTTTTATCATTATAACTATTGAACTTCTTTTATGCATGCATGAGAAATGTTATCTGTGAGAATGCATTCTCCCTCTTATTTTTTTGCATCATTTCATTTCATTTCTTATCATTTGCCCTTTTTCAAACTGGGCCATTTTATATTATTTGCGCGCTTGATACTGGGTCTTACATTTCATTTCATATCATTCTATGGTTCAACGTATTGAAACCCATTTCTTTTTCCCTTCTATTCATTTCCTATAGGAATTCATTTCATAATGCCCAAGTACCTCTTTTCCATTATCATTTTCTTTCATTTATTCATTTTCTTCCTCCCTTATTTCTCCATGTCATGTCATGTATATGCATATGTCAATTTATGATACATGACATGATATGTTTTGCTTTATGCCATGATATCAAATAAACATATACATGCATCATGATATCATATCATATATCATCCATTTCTTACATCATCCATTTCATATAGCATTCACTTCATATAACATTTAAATCATATAACATCAGTTTCATACGTTTCATTGATATTGTCATAAATAAAATCACTTTCATAATGCAACTACAATAAGGCCTATTTATTTGCCTTAATTATATATATCCATGGCATATAATCCATATGCTTTAATATCATGTTATCAATATATCCATTAAAGTAAATTATCGTACATACTTATTCTCTTAACTTTAATATGATCATCTAATAAAATAATCATTTCCTATTATCATATTTAATCATCATGTATAACAAATCTTCATACATATTTTATCATCATCATTATAATCTATAATCATTAATAATAATTATATATTATTATATATTATTATTAATTCATTACTTATATCATTACCTATTCACATTTATAATTTATGCTAATACTATCACTTCCATATACATTATTATCACTTAATGTCATATTATCATAAATTATTAAATGTGAATACTATTATGTGTAGTTCATAATTTATAATGTATATCATATGAAATTTAATTTCTATATAATTTAATCAATCAAAACCATATAGAATAAAACTATATAACATGTAATAATCATGTTAAAATTTAAGATAAATTCATACTTACATGCCAATCCAAAATTAGGAATCAGCTAAAAAGCACAAACCTGATTTTTTTTCATTCCTTTTTGTATCTCCAGTGGTTTGCATTTAATTCCCCTCTGAACCTTATACAATACAAATTAACATTCATCTTAATTAATAACTTTAAATTTATTATTAATCATTTATCATTCATGTTTGCAATATATACCATTGTATATTAATTAATAATAAATCATAACTTAGTGTAATCATCTTCATACCTTAAGAAATAATACTAACATTTATTAACATACCCTTTATTCATAATTGTTAAAATTTTATTAGCTATCAAAGAAGACTCTTGTTCATATTATAATCATAACCCATCCATATCTCATACGTTATATATTCTTACCTTAGACCTTAATAATATCATATACTTATTATATCTTTAATCCTTAATGATAAACTTAAATAAATTCTTAAGGATACTTCATTCAACTTCTTTTATTGTATTTAATATAATTCATTAACATCTTTAAATATTATCATATATTTTTTTTAATATCATCATTCAACTATGTAACATTTATATAATATCATAGAATTTATGATTCTATACTTAATTAACCTTTCATAAATTTAAATCTGTCTTAGTAACATAACTTTACTTATCATAATCCATTAATCTTTTATTGCAACTTTAATGTGATACCCTATCATATCTTACTTATGACTTATTTGATATCATCTTTACTTAGCTTAATTATTCCTTTAATATCTTAGTATATATATAATCATATAATAACCATTCACTAAGCTAGTTTAATTTAATTATATATATTTCCTTATATATATATATATATCTTATGCCTTTGAAAGTTACTTAACCATTTTCATTGAGTAAACCTCAAATCATAATCTTTTTCATTTGAAAATCTTTTTAAAAAATGAAGTTCAATTATAAACTGTACGTCATTCATTTTTTTTTCAACACAATTTATTTTACCATAAATCCTTAACTTATGTTCTTAATATAAGGTTCCATCTTTAAATACAAATGCTTCATTAAACTCATTTAATTAAATCTTATTCTATGATCATCTATAAATCATATATTATCTTATTTATTACTTCATTTAAATCATTAAATGTTATATCTAATCTTCCCTCTTATGAATTATTTTAATAAACCTTTTATAACATTAATCATATTAAATTCTTAGTTCCTTATTAGTCCCATATATGAGAATTGTCGAAACCATTATTCATTCATCACTTAAACTTCCTTTTTAATTGTCATTCTTAATCTTACTTAAATTACTTTATAATCTTAATTTATTACTGCTTTAAACTACTTAATAATTCATCAATCATTTATGCTCTTCTATTAATCAACGTCGTATGCTTCCAATTCATCCACTCAAATCATATTAAATGCCCCTTTATCCTTATTTATATTAATATTCATACCTTATTTTATCTTTATTTAATAATTCAATTCCCTCTTTAATTTATAGTCATACTCCAATCCATCATAAGAATTATTGGTCTTACCTTTTATTCATTTAATCTACAATAATATTTATTCATTTAATCTACAATAATAAATAACTTAATTAAGCAATAAACTTAAATCTTAATTAAAATCTCTTAATACCATTGATTAATAACCTTTTTAAGATTCCAATTAACACTTAATTCTCTTAATTATATACTCATTTGAGACCATAACTTTAAAATGGCCATAAACTTAAAGTTCATCTCTTAAATAATTTAAATATCATGCTTAAAATCTATATTCATAAGTTATGCTGTATAACCTCCTTTAACCCATCTAAAAACGTAAACTTTTTATCAATTCTTAAGTCTTAATTAAATCATCAATCTTATGAAAACATATCTTTAAGTCTATATCTTTAACTTCCAAAAATCAAACGTAACTTTTAACCCAATCTTTATATCATATTAAACTTAAATTTCTTAATCTTTTTTTAATTAAGAACTTATAAATTTTAACAGAAGCTTTTAACTTGCCTTTAATCTCATCATTTTGCTTAGTTTAACCATCTTATGCATATGGTAATGTGGAAAAAAAATGCAACACCAACACCAAAACACACGCTACATCCACTATAATCACCCTTTTACATAACTAATTTTTCTAAGACTCAAATCAAAAACTAAAACTCTAAACTCCTCATCAACCATTCAGCTCTCACATGGACAGCCACCAATCAATTGGGCCGAGACATTATCATAGTCATAAATGCATAAATCTAATAATTTAACATCAAAAATATACTCACCTTTCAACAAAGCTACTAAAACCCGAAATAAGTTTGATCTTCTTTAAGATTTTGCATCCGTTCTTCTCACCAATGTCTCTTTAAAACTTCATACTTCACCTCTAACCCAAACGCACACATGCATGTTATGATCCATCAAAGAAATGGTGTCTAGATGTCTTTTGCGTTCCAGCATGAAAGAAAATTCATGATTTTTTTATGGTTTCGGTCTTTATCTTATAAGAAACAAGATAATATACTTTGGCCTCTAAGAAAATAGAATAAAAATGGATATGTTTTGGCCTAACCATGAAGAATACTCTTTTATTTAACTCAAACATTGAAGTTTAAAGAGAAAAGAAAGAGAAGGGGTTACGATTTTTGGCTCAACATATGGAGAATGCTTTGGCTTCTTCATGAAAGATGAAAAAAATAGAGATTTCTTGTTTCAAACTTAATGAATACGTACAGAACTTGATTTGAGCTTGAGTTTAGGAAAGAAAATAAGAAGATAGAGACATGGTACGATTTTTCTTTAAGAGATAATGAAGAATAACATAAAAGAAGAAGGAGAAAAGTGATGGAGAGAAGAGGAAAACAAGTATTCATTCTAGCCAAAATGAGAAAGAAAATGTTATGTTGTCTCTAATGATCCAAACCATAGCTTAAGTGTTGTAGGATATAGGATAGGTGCAACATAAGGACTAAACACCTTCTTCCATGTGATTCTTTCCTTCCTCAACCCTTAAATATGTATTTGTATACATATAAATTTCATTTTCTTTCTTTAAAACCCTTAAAATACATATTAATGACCTCAATACATCTGAAATATGAATTTAACATCACTAAATACCCTCCATACATATTTAATTATCAATATATTTGCAATAAATCAATTCAAATGCCATATTATTATTCTCTCCTTTTACTTACTCCACTTTCCAAAACACTTTTCCAATTACCCATACTCCTTTTTCTATTTCCCATACACCATATTTTATTCATTTTACTTTTCCATTTTTTTCCATAATAAATAAAATATAATTTCTAATTTCCATATCATTAATCTATTATTTAATTTATATCTTACATACTTATTAATAAATCAATAATTTAATTTCCACATTCCTCCTTTTTATTTCTTAATTAAATTAAACTATATTATATTCATTCCATCACATGTCTAATGAATATCTTAATATTATTCTAATATATCAATTAAGTGCTCACTTATTCACTTAATTATTCAATACTCCAATTTATGACATCATCATTTGCTTTTATGATATCATCATTGACTTCTAAATTCCTTTATACTTTCTTTTCTGTTTTATAAATCTTATGATAAATAAACCATCTATACATATTTAAAATATTTAATATTTTCCACATCAAAACCATCAATAAATCTCCATACGTATATATTGACTCGTACATATTTCATGTGTATCATTTATTTATACGATCCCTAATCACATACAATTTATTAAATTATACATTCTCCTAATACAATCATAATTTATCTTAATTCCTTTTTTACATGCATTTCCATGCATACATAGATTATTTTACCATTGATATACGTGCATTTTAATCGATCGATCTAATTTTTCATGATCAAACTTATTTTTCAAATTTGACTTATTCCAAAATCATCTTATCATCTTTCCTTGATCCTAAATATTTTTGATCATTTTCATATATTTATAGAATAGTACCCCAAAATGCACATTTTCCCATAATCTGATAGTATCATCTAATTTTAATCATACATGAAATAATTTCCACCAATTAAATCATTAATACTTTATGCACTAAAATTGAGAATGTGATATAATGAAACTATAAATTTATGAAATATGTTATTTTAATAACTTGTGAATTTCAAAAGCCTATTATAATTTGATTTTGAGATCTCAAAAGTCCATGTTAAAATTTTTTTTACTAAATTGCTTAAATCTTTGCCATAAGTAGCAAAAATAATTTTCTAACTTCTTATAAACAAAGACAAGATAGTTGATTATTTAGATGGAAGGATTAGGGCAGTTAGGTATGTTGTGAGAAAAACATGAATTGAATTATAAGTAAGGTAAGATGCAAACCATCTTCCTTATTTGAATAAAAGTTATTGTTACCAGATTAAATATGTTCTTGGTACATATAATGTCACTTAGGATTAGAAGAAAAATCTAAAATGAGATATTCTTCCCAAAAGATATAGAAAAAGAAGAATATCATAAAGAGAAGGAGGTTAAAAGAAAATATAATTGACATCTTTAGGTTTGTTACAATTAAAATTAACCTTAGACATAAAGATATGATTGAAGATTTCAAGAAAAAATTATGGATAAGAACCTAAATGTTCTAAGAAAAAATCTCTATGAAAATGTTCTTATTGTTATGTTTATGGTGCAAAAAATCATAAAGTTGATTCTTGTCCACACAACAAGGGAAAAGAAACTCTTTAAAGAATATTATTTGAAAATGAGAATCTAGTATATGAACCTATAGCTTAAGAGGGATTTATTCATGATGATTACTAATGAACATACCATAGATGAAGAACTAGTTTCTTTTATATATGAAGAGTAATTTCAGTATGAGGATCCTTCTAAAAGTTGTTTCAAATGTAAATTATCAAAGATAAAGATCAACACTATTTATAGTAAGTTTGTAATATGTCTTCTAATCTACATGTCACACCCAAACTTGGTGTAACACACTCCCATATAATAGTTAATAATACCCTAAGCAAGAAACTCATTAATTGTTCCACAAGGGATCTATACAATTTTTTTTGATTATATTAAATAATAAGTACATGTAATTTGATGATGCATGTAAATATGAATAATATCAATACATAATAGTTTGCATCCCTTATATCTTATACATATATCATACATTTATCATGCATACTCATATCATCCTCCATTATATGAGATATGTATATTTAATTTTACATGATAAGGTGTTATTGATAATACACACAACAAAAGTACATCACATAAGTGTTACCACTATTAAGGTTAATATAATAAGTTGCATATACAAGGATACCATGAAGTATGTTACATTGGTCCCAAATTGCTTCGAGAATGAGATTCTTTAAAATCATAACCTCCATTGACTGTAGATCTATCAACCTAAACTCTCACCCAAAGGTCTTGGTCCTATGTTTATCAAATGACAAATGCTAAGTATAAAACTCAATGGTGCTATAAAATGAGTAAATGACATGAGCACATATCATAGCAACGTATATAATATACTGTGTAAAAATAGGAACAAATACCATAAAAGAATCCATTGTAACTTATCTTATATTAAATATTGTACTGTACATCATTACATTGTGTACATCTCTATATAAGCACAACTGTAGTGCATTCATCAATTCATCCATTATACTTTCATGATATATGAATGATAATGTATGTCTATGAGAATGCATTCATGCTTTGCATTCTCCCTCTTATTTTCTTAAACATTTCTTTTCTTTTCTGTATGATTATGCACAATCTTGTACTAGGTCCTGTATGTACCGATACTCATCTCCTGTAAGAGGGCATTATAACTGTATGGTTTAGTGAACCCATTTTTCTTTTCTATATGTGTCAATGCTCATCTTCCTTAGGAGGGCATAATAATTATATAATTCTATTGAGGGAATCAATAATAACTATATGACCAAGCATGCTATCAATGACCATTACTCTGTATATCACTTTCTTTTTCCCCTTATGTTCTCTATATGACATGTCATGAATATATCTATATGTATGAATTATTCATGACATGATGCATAAATGATGCTTTAATGATCATATGCAACAATGATCATATGATATCATTCATGATATAAACTCATTATGTTAATATCATAAACGTATGAGTTAAAAATCACTATTTTAAGACCCCATATGAGGTCATGAAGTGAATAACATAAACTTGCTATCACTTTGCCCTTATCGATATTTGAAAGAGAAGTATGAAATTCGTAAGTTGAACTTGTACCATTTCCATTTTACATTCATTTAGTAAAGTCATTCATGTATTGTACTTAACTTATCATCTTTAAAAATCCATAATCATTCATGATAAATAACCATCATTAAACTTTGATTAATAATTAGCATATAAGCACAATTCCATTTACAACATTTCACACTTTGCAATTAAGCTTCATACATGCCTTTTAGCCAACTTAAGTCCTTGCATTATAATACAATGTATTAAGTGTATTTGTACATCATTGATTTCTATTTTTACACATGGTTTTGGAACCCTAGAATGTCTATTCATTCAGGTGCTACAATATACAAGTTATTCTTTATTTGATAAAATACACTATTCAAGCATTTACACAAATCATCTTAATCACTTTACCATATATTTTTATCATTATACCTTATATACACACTTATTCAAGTGCTAAACATGTAAAGCCACACTTAATAACATGTTTCATTCATTTTTAAGCTTTCTAAAGTCATGTATAAGTTTCATGAGTCATGCCCCAAGTTTTCCCATAAAAAAGCACTCAAAATAAGCCTTAAGAGTTCACATGAGTCGTGTAGAACTCTACATGAGTCGTGTAAAACTCAAACCTCATGAAATAAACTTATTTTAAGATGTGTACAAGCTACACAAGTCTTGAAAGACTTACACTCGTCATGTAAGACTCGTCCTCCTTTGAAAACACTTATTTTCACCATTTTTTAGCACCCAAAACACCTCCAAATGGTTCCCTAAGCTTCCTCACCCAATACTATGACCAAAACACCTTAAAATCACTTTCAAAACTTGCCAAAAACATCAATTAAACATAATTTAAAGTCTAATCATGCATCAATACAAGTCAACATAAGTTTTACTTCATTTAACTTCATCCAAGCATGAATAAGGTTAAAAGTGATTCTAACATTCATAGATATGCATGATCCTATTCTTATCAACCTCATACACTTACAAGTATCATCATAAGGTGATCAAGCTTACATATATATCATTTACATCAAGTATAACTTTCATATACCAATGCATTTGATGATATTTAGTTATCCAATCACACCTATAAGGATCCTGCATATATAAGTATATTCTAAGTATTAAGAATGGATATGATAATCATTCAATATCAAATTCAAATTCAACTTCACAAAATCAGGAACTCATAGCTTCTCATAAACAACCATGATTATCCATAAAATAACCATGAGAAAAAAAAACTCAAAAGAAGAACTATGCATAAAGATAAAGAAAGGGGGCAACAACCATCTTAGATTTATGCTTCCTCTTACCTTGATCTCAAACACTTGAAGATTTTGGTTTTTGTAAGAATAAAGGAAGGAGAGGAAGAAGAAGAATTATGATGGCGATAAGAAGAAAATTCCATTCTATGTGTATAAGGAGAAGATAAGGGAAAGAAAGAAAAATGTGTGTAGCCTCCAATATTGACTTTTCTCCACCCACCAATCATAAGCTACCCTTAGCTTTAATAATTCATATTAATACATATTCTCATTTATACACATACTTACACATAATATACATACCTAGTAGACATTAAATCACCATTCTATTATAATGTTATGTACATAAACCATATATAATATAGTTTCCAATATTACCTTTGACTTTTCATGAAATGTCATTTGTATGCTAGCTTATAAATTTTACATACCATTGCTTCTAATTTTACTTTAACTTATATTTACCCATTTCAAACTATACTATATCATATAATAACATGTTAAACATGCCAAGGTATCACCTTACACACATAATTTCCATCATAAAATTTCATCCAAGGAATACAACAAAAGCATACCTGATTTGCATCTTTAATGCATATTCAATATTTTCATTATCTTTTCACTTTATTTTCATTTCTTTCTTTATAAATTCCATATCATATGGAATTTCTTTGATTTAAAAGACATTTCGTTTCACATTCATCATGGCAAAGCATTCATGCATCATATCTCATTCATGCATTTCATGCACTAATAAATCATTTATTGTAACGGATGCATAAAATGCATACACATAGGGATGTTATGTATGTGGATGTGATACTATGTCCATATCTTTGGAATCTAGCACATAAATAAAAATGTTGGATATATCACTAATTAACTTCACTAAAATCAAAGAAATGATTAATAAATCAAAAGGAGAATATAATTATATCCTTGTTGGATTAGTCCAAGTAAGACTGCTACCTTTATTTAATCTTACAATACATAGTCCTGCGATAGCAACAGTCTTAGATAAAATATGGAAAGAGTTTAAAGATTAGTTAATATCAAGTGTTCACATTAATCTAATAAATGGTTTTATCTAGTTTTAAATCTATTTAAATTACTTGATAGCCTTGAGTAATAAATGTTTAGAAAATTCATGAACTTGATAATCAGGTCTAATAAAATAAATAGAATGAGGTCCTAGACCAAGTTTATTTTTTATCATGCTAAAGTAGTATTTAGATTAATGAATCTTATTAATCATGGAGTAAGGAAAATTTTCAATGTAAAAAAATTATTCAAAGAAAGTTCAAACAATCATAAGCAATTCCATATAAAAAATCAGTCATGTACTATTCAACTAGCTTAAGAGTTAGGTTCTCATATAACTTAGTGAATCTTCTAAAAAAATAAGATCTTTCTAAATTACATAAAAAGAAAAAAAAATTATCCTAAATTTAGAACAACTTATAAGAGATTTTAGAATATTTTATCCTTAATTTAGATGAATATTATCTTATAGGAATTTGTTTAGCCACCTTCCATTAAACTAACTCCCAAGAAGAACAACCAAATGTTTGTGTATACTCTAGAGCATCATATTTTATATGTAATTGAATATTTAATCAATAAGAGGCATTATTCATTATTTAAGTGTAATATTTTATATACTTATTTTACTTAAAGTATTAAACTAAATAATGAAGTTCAAGGTATTGGAACAGTATAAAGGAAATTGATAAAACGTTTATGATATGAGATTCTTATTGTATGGAAATTTTCAATATCTAAATTATCCTGATCATAGTATCAATAAAATTGGACATTATTAATACAGGTAGATTAATACATGTTATACTTTTATTAAAGGGTGATTCTCATTCACTATGATATAAGTTGTCTAAAGTATACATGTGGATGAATAGTATAGTACTAGTTCATTGGAGACCTTATCAATGAGATTGCATATAGATTATTAATTTATGTCTATGAAATGCATATTTCACTCATATCAATAGTGCAATTATCCTTAGACTTGAGATATCAAGGTTATCTTAACTATGAATTATTATACTTTGACTCCTTTGTTTTATTCTTCTAAAGGAGGCGCTCATAGTTGGGAGGTCAGGTATAGTATGAAGTAGTTGAAGATTTTTATATATCAACAAAGGATTCACCACCCTGAACTAAATGTAGGGGTTTTATCTTAATGATGCATATAGTAATCTTTGATTCAAGAATCTTTGGCTAGAGTGGAATGCTTAAAAGTGAATGAGTTCATAGGGGCATTTTGAGAATAAAGATTATTATACATGAAACATCAAGTTTAGGGCATGATCTAACATGCTTGATCATGCATTGAATTGACATTAATCTATACTTAAACCAAAATGAGATAATGGATGGTGAAAGGAGTTCATTACAATAGCTTTTGATATGGAAGGGTTATAGTCAAACTAATGACCTCTCGTTACATATAATATTATTGAATGAGATCTAATAATATTATAATATGTAACCAACATATCAAGAGCCCAAAAGATCACATATAAAAGTTAAGGGATAAGAAATAAAGAGAATGAATGTTGATTCAATATGAGATATTGTTTCAAGGTTATAATTTAACTAAATTTTTTATATTTATTAGATAGAGCATGAAAAAAGCTTTAATTTGATACCAAGATCATGCAATCTTGATAGGTAGAACTCCAGATATGCATTGTCACTTCCACATACTTAACATATTTCAATGCATTAATCATATATGTGATGAAATAAATTAAGCATGCTTCTAAATGGAAATGAATGTTTAAAAATGATAAAGTATGAAAAGCTAATGAAAGAAAAGTATTTTTAAAGGTAGATGTTACGCAGAAAATGTTTAATATGCTTAATTGAAACAATAAGGAAAAAATGGCTTGTATGATGTATATGATGAATGCTTAGTAAAATATTAGTGTACATACCTCTATGTGTGATTAAATTGAGGTATACAAGCACATGATGGATTAATATATATATTAAGTATTAATTTGTACACATGCTACATATTTGTGATTTTATGAAGCGTTGTTTTAATGTTTAAGGCTTGTAGCCTTAATGAATACATGTGGTATAATGATTTTATACTTTAAATAAGAGTAAATATTATGTATGTACATGTAAGAGTATGTATATATATTAGTATGGTAATACATGCTAGGTGGCAGCATATGATAGGCTAAAAAAAAGAAAGTCAAATTTGGAGGCTTACACACATTTTTCCTTCCCTTATTTTTCCCCTGTATACATGGAATAAGTTCCTACTTCCAAAACACTTTATGTAGTAGAACCTTTCTTCTTCTTTCTCTCCTCTTAATATTGGAAATCAAAATCCTCAAGGGTTGATGATTCAAGGTAAGTAACACATGAATTAAGTTAGTTGCTGCCCTCTTTTCACTTCTTATGCATGCTTCTACTTGATTTGTTTTCTTGTGGTTATTTTATGGACAGCAACGGTTGGTTATGTGATGATATGAGTTCTTGATTATATGATGTTATGTGTGAATTTGATGGTGAATGGTTGGATAGAAGCTGAATTTATTTGCTTTTAATGATAGAGGTTGCAGTTTGATGTTGTTTAGCTCATGGGTTATGTTTTTGTGTTGTTTTGGTTGCTATCCTAGGTTAGAACATGTACTATTCATGGTTATTGGAATAAAATTTTGATGGTATGGTGTCTTGTATGTGATTTGGTGATTGAATTATATGCTTTAGAGGTGTTAAAGTGGTGTTTTGCATGCAGTTCCACCTAGAGCTCTTAATTGGCGGCATTCTCCTTTTATGCCTTTAGGGGTATATGTGCATGTAGCTATTACACCCATAAATAGGGGGTTAGTAGGATGAGAGTATAAGTTATAACTAAAGAACTAATGGCATAATATGTAATTTGAGGAAAAATGAACTTAAGCTTATATTAAGTTACACAAGCATAATCGAGCCAAACATGGAGACTAAACAGTATGTATTCGGGTCGAGGAGTATGATAGGATAGAATAATATTTGGCATAAAAACTAAGTTAAATATACGAATTAAAAATATTAAAGTTAAATATGTTTAAAAGTGGAGGATGGGTGACCTCGCCGGGAAACGCACGATTTTCAATGGCGTAAGCTGTTTTAGATGATTTAAGCTATGGAATCTTATCCAGAGTAAATTAGGGATTCTATTAAGTATTTAGAGGTGTTTGGGATTGAAATATAGCTAAAGATATCAAAAAAGACATAAATGGTATTAATGGAATTATTTAAGGGTAAAGTTGGAAATATGGAAAGTTTGTAAGGGAAATCTTGGAAAGTCCAATTTTAAGGATTAAATTGCTAATAACAAATTGCTAAGATGTTTTAAAGTTTACGGAGGAACTTGTTTGGCAAAATTGAAAGTTTGAGGGCTAAAGTGTAATTTCTCATAAATTTAGGACTAAAGTGGTACTTTTTCTAACTTAAAGACTTATATTTATTATATTTATTAAATTAAGTTATATTTGTTAAATTAAGTTAGAAATAAGAGAGGGGAGGAGAGAAAAGTCAAAATTTTGGAGGGGGAAAAGAAAAAGAAGGAGAAAATCATCTTAAGGTAATTTCTTAACCATTTTCTATGAAATTTTTAAAAGAGACCCATACAAGATCACAAAAGACTTCTAGTGTGCAACGGAAGAGAAGACCTATTTTGTTTTCACGAAGTCGTGACAGTTAATAGTGTCTGAATCTAAAACTGAACCCTCTTGTTTCAATTGGAGATGTAAAACTGGTCTGAACTCCAGATCTGTACCCTTACAGGATGAAGGAACTGTTCTTCATCTACACCCTTTTCTTTTCCCTACCGCGGTACTTTTCTCAGGCTTCAGAATAACAAGTGCTAACATTTCCTGAGCACGACTTATCAAGGAAGCAAATTCAACAGTTTCTCGGCTTAATCAACTACATCCGAGACTTCCTTCCTGAAGTTACCAAGTACACGTGTCACCTATCCTGCATGCTCAAGAAAAATGCCCCACAATGGTCATTCCTTCAAACAGAGGCAGTACGACAGCTTAAGGACTTAGCACGACCAAGGAGATAAGGTTACTAGTGGTTCCCTCGACCCACCAGTTGGTAACCTTTCAGAATCACCCGACAAATCCAAAACTACTTTCGGCTACTTTTAATAAAGTTTGCTCGAGATCAATTCCAGGGAAGGTGTTGGAGAAGTTATTTAAATGGGTCATGGATGGCTGGACATAGTCTGGTGTGATGTATGGCTTATGGAGAAGGAGAATAGCCACATATCTTTGTGCCATAGTCAGATCTCGGATAGAGAATAATTGTTCATCTCTGATCCATTCAAAGAGTGACGTTGTCCAAGCTGATACTGGTTTGAACCAGGTTAAAAAGATCC
>CANYBF010790225.1:0-27661 GCA_948192965.1 Dalechampia spathulata
CGGGATCCCTCTTTTTCGGGTGTGGGATCAGTTCATTCATGTGCCCCTCCGCCTAGAAGCCTGCCAGGAGCCGCTCCTTGTCCGTGCTCTTTCTGGCACCGGCGATCACTCCCCGCCCTCGTCAGCCCCGGGTGTCACAGCCATGGCATGACATGGGATACAAACATCTAGGCATCGTAATTAGAAAATTAAACATCAAAAATAGAGATTGAAATTTAAGATATTATCACCAAAAACCTACAAACTTACGATTTAATGTAAATTATAATTCTTAATAAAAAAAATTAAAATAAAATATAGATTTCATTATATTTTAATTTCAATTTAAAAATTTTATATCTTGATAATTGAATATTGTTGGATTTGTTTTAAGTAATATTTTATGAAAATTATTCTAATTAACTTTTATAATTAAATAATATTTGATTTACATTTGAAGATCTAAAAATGATTAATAAATAAAATTACTTGTTAGGAAGTAACTTTTCAAGTAGTATTTGTTTTTATCTTTTTTATATTGTTGGGGAACATCATTTTCATTTTGATATTAAATTTTAGAAATTTAAGTAATATTTTATGAAAATTATTTTTAATTAATTTTTAAATTTCATTTTAGATGTTTTATTTAGTTTCTCTATTTTAATTAAACAACTATCAAATAAAATTATGAAATCATAAGAAAAATATTTGAAAATCTGTTAATGATTTTTCTTATAAAAGAGAATGGAAGATGTAAGAGATAATAATTTCAAGATCAATAAATAAAACTACTTATACCCTGATTAATAGAAATTTCTGGGATAATGAAAAGAGTATGTAAGTACGAAGCAAGAAATTAATGTTATTTCACTAATGCCAAACTGCCTTAAATGATTAATATTTATTCTTTCATATTCAAAACTCTCCTTCCCAATTCATCCATTAATTTTATTTATTTATTATTTATCATTTTATATATTTATTCATCATATCTCAATAAGTTAATTTCATTATTATATTTTTATATTTTTAATAGATATATAATCATATTTAAATTTCAATTAATAATTTACACTTTCAAGATAAAATGATTTCTTAATATTTTCTAATCACGTTATCGAGAGCCTCATTTCAAAAAAATATGCTGGCTAGAGGCTTTACAGGGACTAACTAGTAAAATCTCAGAAATCAATCACGCTTAGGTAAAAAATCTCAATATCATATTCATTTAGAAGAAAAACAAAAATTATATGTTTATTATGATCTTACAGAACAATAATTACTTAAATATGTTCATATCTGTCTATAATTATTAATTATTTTATTATATTAATTCCTATTTGGTATGCTGTTTCATATACGTACAAATCATGTAATTAAAAAAAATTCATCTAATATACATTTCATTTAACTTTATATACAAATCATATTCATTTCATTAAACTTTATTTAAAACATAAAAATTTATTTATTTTTATTTTATATATAAATTGTTTGTTCTTCGAAACTGATCATGACGGCTCCAACCCCTTATTTCATCATTAAAAATAATAAAAAAAAGCTATTTGCAGCCATAATTCATTCTGCATTATTTGTATTTTATTTCTACAATTATTTGTATGGTTCATAGCTTAATTTTTTTAATTCAAATTATTATATATAAAAAATATATAAATCTATGACATGAATGAATCCAAAGCTGTTAAAAGAAATTTAAAATTTTTATAAAATATTATAGTAGAAAGAAAAAAATAATAAAAATATTAATAGTGCAGTGACCCAGAAATTCTTGATGGCACTCTCTGCCTGGGAATGTGAAGAAACCCAAATGCCATCACGTCAGGTTTATCCGTTAATGATGTCATTCAAGAACTTGAAAGGAGTTTTGATTCCGTGAAACTTGCACCTCTTTTATTAAAATAAATAAATAAGATAATATTCATTTTCTCTAATTATAATTTTTAAATTTTGAGTATGAAATGGCTTCGTTCTTTTATCTTTTTAATGAGTTTATTTGATACCAATTTATATTTATTTCTAAATTTTAACTAATATTGAGTTTGTATATTAAAAACATACAAATGTTTGATTATTTTATTTATTATTTAATCTAATATTTTAAGCATTTAATTAAATTGATTTGTTACTATAACATAAATCAACTTCATTTTATTCGAGTAAAATCAAAATAATATTTAAAATAATAAGTAATACTTTTTATCTTCTTTTCTTGAAAAGCTTAGTTATATATATTTTAATATTTTAAATAAAAAATATTATCATATTATGAAAGAGTTATAATAATTAAAATTTAAAATTATATTAAAAATTAAATATCTTAAATTAATAACTTTTTAAATAATTAAATTTATTAAATAATTAATATATTTAATACTTAAAATTTTAGTAATTATATTATTCAATGATTAATTTTTAGTTTATATAATATATTTAAATTTAATTTACTTAATTAAATAAATAGTAAAATGATAAATTAAACTTTTTTTAATCAATCATTGGTTTAATGTATCAAGTTATATATATAAAAAATATATTAAAATTAAGAATTTGTATAACTTCTTATCGAGTCAAAATTATCAAATAGTTTATATATTAAATATCTAAATATTTCAATATATATAGTCGGTAATGATTAAATTTATTTTTCAAAAAAATAATATTAAACTAGTCAAGTCTCAATTATTAGTAGACAAAATAGCCATCATGAACAATTGATTCAAATAGAAATGGAATCGGTTCCATTCTGTGGTTGTCACCTATTGCTTATCCTCATGCTTTTGGAGGAAGACATGATTGCATGAAACTTGTATATTATTGTATCTTTTTTGTCTAATATTTTGGATAATTGCAGTTATCAACTTTCACAATCTCCACAGTGTATATTGTTCTATATGCTGTTGTGTGTGTATGTATATATATATATATTAATTATGAAACATCCACACTGCAACATATTCTTTCGATTTTCTTTTTTATTTTTTATTTTTGAAAAATTTGACATTAAAAAAACCCAAAATTAAAAAAAATTAAAGTAAAGAAAAAAATGTATGCATAAGCGTTCATTTTCAACTTACTGGAAGCATTTTTCTCTAACATTAAACTTGTACTGCTGCTAGTCTTATGTTATATTATATATGTATGTATGCATGTATGTATGTATGAATTATTTTCTTTTTGAAATTTAACATTTGACTATTCCTTTTCTAGATCATAGTGAAGGACGAAATAAGGGAAATTTTGAAATTGTAAAAAGTGGAATTGTTTTTTTGAAAATGTGTTGCTTTTTTAAAATAACATTTTTAGAAAATTTAATATATTACAGAAAATTTTATTTTAAATTTGTTATAGAAAATTATAATTCATCAATTGCTACTTTTACAAATTATTTAAAATCATCCCATAGTATTACAAAATTTATAATAAAATTTGTCATTTTTATAATTATTCCAAGAAACAATTTCTAAGTACTTATAAATATTGTTAATTTACAATATATCATTTCATTTTGGTATTTAATGTGAATCTAACATAATGAAATTGCTTATTTTATTAAGGAACCAAATAATCACATTTTTATGCTTATATTAACCTCCATTTTATTTTATTGTTATCTTACTTGTAATTTTAAAAAATATATTGATTTTTTTACAATAAAGATGATATTTTTATGAGTTGAAAACATTTCAAGATTCGATATGTTTTAAAATTTATATTAAAATAAACATAAAAATAATTAATTAAATATATATTTAAAAATTTAAAACCATAAAAGCCGATTTGAAATCTACTTAATGACATGAGATAGCATTAAAATCATACAACATGTTGTTTGGATTTAGTTGTTGGATCAAAGTAGATTAATACCATAAGCACACAACCAACAAACATACAAAATAGATAAATGAGGAGGTGGTCCACGCATTAAAATCATATATAACAAATTAAATATAGTGGATATCGATATTATTATTATTATTATTATTATTATTATTATTATTATTATTATTATTTATTTATTTATTTTCCTTTTGTAATTCTTTTGCCAACGAACAAAGGAATGAACGATCACAAATCTTTCATATGGTTAAATGGGTAGTGTCGTTGAAGAATTTTATCTTAATTACTAATGCCTAATTAATATAATAATAATTTAAGAAATTGGCATGAATATATCAATAGGGTATATTTGTCTGTGTATTGGACCAAACTTTTTAGGGTAGTACCCTATTGACTTTCCTGAAACTTAGTTAAGTTCCTAGAAATTTTGTCTTACTTTAATATTTCCTTTTTCATCTACCTTTATTTAATTAATTTTTTTTATTTCAATTAATTTGTTTAATCTTTGGGAAGTAACTTTTTTTTTAGCTTTTTTAAATTAATTATGACTCAAGGGCACGTTGCCTTTTCAGACCACTGCTGACAATACCTATCAAAAAACAACTTGTCAGCATTATTTTTTTGCTCTTTTTCCTTTCCTTTCCTTTTCTTTTTCTTTTTAGTATTTTTTTTTTTTTTGCCTTTTCCCTCACTCTCTTCTCTCTTTCACTTGCCAATGTACAAAAAGAAAAACCCAAAAAAATTCCCTAAAAAACAAAAATGAAAGTTCCATGAAGCTAATAGAAAACAAACAATGTAAAAACAAACAAACAAACAAACAAAATCTTCTCTATGCCCTTAAAAGCAAGTGAAAATATATAGGGTCCTTGATTCCACTTCCTGTTTCTTGTTCTTTCATGTCCGTTTTCATTTTCTTTTTTCCTTCTTTATATATATATATATATAAAGATGGATGCTAGGTTTGGATCAAGTCTTTGGATACCAACAAGCTGAAGGAGACAAAGGGTTTCAGGTTTCAGTGCAAAATATAACAGGGGGCCATTACTTGCCATCATGGAATTATTGAGACACTTATTATATGTTTTTTTCTTATTTGATTTTACTTTACTATTTTTTTGTTTCTTGTCTTTTCCTTAGCTTCAATCATACGTCTGTTGAATGTTCAAATCTTTGTCTATGTTACAATCCAAAAACTACTCGGAAATTATATCATATTCCCCATCATTGTATACATTAATATGTATACATACACACATATATCAGGGCTTGCTTTAGAAACCCTATTTAATCATGGCGTAATATAAAGTTAAACCTTACTTATCACGTTAATCAACTATATACCATAATGAAAAACCAAAGCTGAATTAATTTATATATTTAAAGAACATACACTTATAATATTAAAAATAGTTGTTTATGACTTATCCAAGTGTAAAGAGATAAATTTAATGCACAGGAATCAAGTGAATTAAGCTTTTGTCTAAAGTCAACAAAATGCTGAACTTATAATAATAATATATGGTTTCAGATATTTATCAACCATAGTTTGATAGTGAATATAATACATGATTAGATTAAACCCAAAAAAATCATTAGAGACATGAAACAGTCCTGCAGGAGAATTGGGAAGGATGATTGCCACATATATTTAATTAATTAATCCAATTTTAAGAAGTTGCATGTGTTTAAGAATCCATGCCGATACTTGTTTCTTCATCACCTTTCCAACTCAACAAAGATCTGTATTAATACAGGGGCTAAGGCATCTTCCCAATTTTGTCTTCTTTACATATATTTCCATTCTCACCTGCCAGGAAATGGGTTTTCTTTTCTATTCCTTTGTTTCCTTTTCCCCCATAAATAAATAAATAAAAATTTCTTCTGTTTTCATAAGACTGTTTGGTTCATTTATTTTCCTGGTTTGTAATAATTTATGATACCCATAAGAAGTGACTGTAAGTATGTGTTCCCTGTTGAAACATCAATACATACGTAGAAGAGGGTACAATCACATCAATCTCTGACTCATTTAAGCCTTGAAGAGGAAACCTTCGTCTGCTTCAACTGTTAGGCAAGTTATTTTACATGGCTTATAACTGAAATTATTAAAATGTATACATCCTCATGTTCATCTATAAGTTAATCACAATAATTTAATTCATTAAACTTTACTTTAATTTTTTAAAATGGTTATCCAACTTTAATAATGTACAATTTATTAAAATCAAGAGAAACTTTTTTATTCTGAGATGAAAATATCAACTTAAAGGTTAAAAAACTTGAGAATTTTGAGAAATTATCAGGCAATTACGATGATGTGATGCCTTACTGTGTATAATAACTTCAATTTTAGAGTTCGTCTAAGTTGGCTCTCATCATATAATCTTTAAAGAGCACAGGCTTCTTCTGTTTGTCTTCCTGCCCGGCGATAATGTATAATCGAACTGCGGATCAAACCACCGTAATAGGGCTACGATTTCTTCCAGATTTTGGGTTTTGAGTGATTAGCGCTGACAAAAACATCATAACCACCAAACCTGACATCCATCTGGTTAGATGGTATCACGCATCTAAATATTAGAATAAGAAAATAATTAAAATTTATATGAGTATTAAATTATCTAAATATTTACTTATAAATATTAAAATTTATAAGTAAATATTGGATTTACTCTTTCTATAAACTATAAGCTAAAAACCCTAAAGAATAAAATCTTAACCTCATATTCATACTCATAAGTGAATTATTTCTTCTAAACTTCCCGAGTTAGGAAAACTAAATCCAAGTTAATAACTTAATCATTATGGAACTTAATTCTAATCAAAAGCTAACTTCAAAATCTTAATTAAATTTATCCTAATCCATAATTAAAACTATCCTAATTAAACTATCATATGCATAATTAAAATTAATCATCCTAACAATTAATACGAATTGTACAATATGGATAGATTTTCTTTTCTGCATGATCATTAAGTTATAGATGGCTCCATATTAATAATCAAATAAGTAATCCATTAATTCCAATTTAAGTCAAATATCATACATATTTTTAATTAATTATCCCAGATTATACAAATGGGTAGTTTTTTTTTTTTTGCTATTTGTGGTCAAGTTACAATAAAAATAACTTCATATAAATCATCAAATAAATATTTATTGATTCATATAAACTTAAGACGAATAAAAACTCTCGGAAAAAATCCTAAGAAATCTTGTTTTCACCAGGCAAATTGATGATTGATGTTGGGCAGATCTCTTTATCATGTTCAGCGTGTCATTTCTGCACATACTGTGCAGTTGTTAGATTTTCAGCAAATATCCTCTAAATTAATAAACAATGATTTCTCATTAAATTTAATTATTAATTTATCGTAAAATATTTACCTTTTTTATTTCTTTATTTTAAAATTGTTTAGAATTACAAAAAAAAATAAGTTAATCATTTATAAAATCCCTTATAAAATTAAATTTTTTTTATTATTTTCACATTATTTAAATCAAAACGAAAGAATATAAATTATATTAAATTTAATTTCAGATCATATTTTAATATTATAATAATAATATGATAATTCAGAGAAACAGATTAAATGTTAAATAGTTTCAGGTTCAAATCTCAGAGCATCTTCTGTCAGAAACTTGTATAATTCTCTCGCACAACCTAAAGACTGAATTGAAGTGAAATGTTTTTTTTTTAAAAAAAAAAAAAAGAAACAGGTGAGAAACTGCA
Organism: Dalechampia spathulata; assembly: GCA_948192965.1. NCBI lineage: Eukaryota > Viridiplantae > Streptophyta > Magnoliopsida > Malpighiales > Euphorbiaceae > Dalechampia > Dalechampia spathulata. Next base: position 7,572 of record CANYBF010790225.1, read on the forward strand.
GCAATCATTTTTGTACGTGACTATCGACTTACTTATTTTTATAGTTGAGTTTTAATTAATTATTTTTATTTAATTGTTAATATAGAAATAAAATTCAAAGATGCAATTTCTCAAATTCTGACTTTTATATGACAATGCCAGCATTCTGAGCTTCTTCTTAAAAATAGGGTTGAAGATATACGTCTTCTAGGGTTGTGGCCCCATGCAATTCTTTCACCCTCCATTATCATACCTTTCTAGATTATTGATCATTGCATAGTTGTTCATTTACGTCTTTTTTTATCTGAAAATTTAGATGTTAATATTTTATTAATTATTTTAAAATTAATTGATATTTTAAAATATATATTTTAAATTTTTAATATATTTAATTTATAATAGTATTTAATTATGATTTTATCTACTCACTTTCATTATAAGATGATTATTATCTACTTCATCAATATATTTTATTGTGCAAAGAGTTTAAGATTTTATTTAAAATTGAATATCAAGGAGAGTTTTTCTATTTATTTTTGTTAAAATTATTATTTAAAAATGATATTTGGATAAAATTAAATAAAGATGATAAACATTTTTTTAAAAACTAGTTTATAAAAAATAGTTTTAGAAAAGATTAAAAAATAATTAATTAATTTAAAATATTTTAATTTTTTTTTGACTTCAAATAGTAATATCAAATAGATTCTAATCCAAGTTGAATCATGTTTATTTAACAAAATTTAATAATCAAATTATCACATTTGATAATCATGTTTACTCTAATCCTTATTCTTTTTTTTTTTTAGAAATAATCATGATATTATGGCAGCTATATGAACTAGATAAAAGTTAACAAAAAAAAGGGTCTACAAGGACTAAGTATTTGTGCTTTTTTGATTCAACTTTTTGATCAATAATAGAATCAAGCTTTAGATAATACTATTTGTTAATTAAGCATGAATGATTAATGTAGGATTGAGTGATGCTAGGCATTTTCATTTATTTTCAGAAAAATTAGAAAAGAGATTATGAATTGAAGTTGGAGAGATTAGTTATTAATTAGTACTTATTACTCATCTTTTAGTGATCATTTTCTTCTTAATTAATTAGTACACATGTGTGCTAATCTCTTTTGCATGAAATTAATTATATATGCACTATTTGTGGTGACTCATGCATGCTTCTTCTTAACAAAATTACTTCTTCTTCTTATTATATTTGAAGTGATTTCAGCATTATAAAAGGAAATTCATGATGTACTTGCTCATTTATTGTTTAAAAAAATTAGAAAATATATGTGAGTGATAAATATATTAGATTTTCTTTAACGTATTTTAGATTTAAATTATATATGATATATTTAAAATTATTAATGATAGAAGAACTTTATCACAATTTGAGAGGATCCACCCATCAGTTTAAATTTAAATTAAATAATTATAATAATATGATCAGTGTTATGAAATAATTTTTCACTAACTTAGTATCAAGATCAAATACCATATAATAATCCTATCAAAATAGATATATATATAAAAAAAAAGATCTATCAGGATTTTCAAGATTTTTGTAAAAGAACCTATCTATAGTTGTACAATTCATTACACATTATACCTCTTATATTAAAAGCTTTAAGTTATAATAATTTTTGTGACAATTAATAGGCATTTAAAGCAACTTTACTTCAAAACAAGAAAGATCGAGTGATGCAATGAAGGCTGCAATATTGGATAGAATTCTACGGTGTAAGATTATAAATTTATTAATAATGTTATGATATAAATTAATTTTATTAAATATTATTTATATATATTAATTATATTTTAATTAATAAATAAAAATTATTAATACATATATAACATTTGATAAATATTAATATATATGATATATATTATCATAATAAATTGGATTTGATAAGAGAAAAAGAATTGTCCAGATATGAATGATTACACCTCTTTTGAAAAAGACTAAACCATCTTACTTCACCTTTACAAAATCCCAATTTTAAAATTGTATTATTTCTTAGAAAAACAAAAGAAAATTAAAAATGGTGTTGTTTAGACTGCTAGCCATCATTAAAATGTATTATTGTGTATTTCCTTTCCTTTTCTGAACAACTTGTATCCTATTCGATGATCCTTTCCTCTGCTATCATATGAATGTGATCCTCTAGAGATTATATCAAAATTCAAAATCAATCTCTAATCGAAAATAATATGTACAATTTTTATCATTATAAATTGACCTATTTTATAGAGGAAAATGGTAAAACAAACCAAACTTTTATATTTTAAATTTATTAAAATCAGTCAATATTATAAAATTAATTGCATTTATAGTCTGCTCTAAAATTAAGATATGCTTCATATTACAATAAATTCCACAATGCTGACTCATTTAGATGGTTTTTAAAAGATTTTATCTTAATTATATAAAACTAATATTCCTATCCTCTTTAGTCACATTAAGATATTACAATAAAAATATATTATATATTAATTACATATCTGATGAATCTAAATGTGATGAAAAATGAATAAATAATTTCCCTTATATATTTATATATATTAAAAATATAAATGTAATAAAAATATCAAAGGTTATAATTTAATATTCAAGTAATTAATAATATTGATTATAGAAAATGAAAGGTTTTGAAAAAATAAAAGAATAAAATATCAAAAGGCAAAAAAATAATTAAATTATATGAGAAATATATAGGATGAATGAAACATAAATATAAGAGGAATATTAAATGTTACAATTTAATATTTATTTAATTAATAATATTGATTATAAAAAATGAAAAATCTTAAAAGAATGAAATGATAAAATATCAAAAGAATAATGTAAAGGACTAATCAATTAAAAATCTAAGTTAAAAGTTAATCCTGAAATTATTTAAGTATACTACATAAGTCACTAAAATTTTAAAATATATCAAATAAGTATAACAAGATTAGCCTTATATATATATGAATATGAAGATCTTGTTGTTAGTGTATGCTCTAAAGTATCATGTTTTATGTGTAATTCAATATTTAATCAATAAAAATGTTATTTATTATTTAAGTGTAATATTTTATATATTTATTTTACTTAGAGTATTAAATTAAATAATGAAGTCCAAAGTATTGGAATAGTACTAGGAAAATTCATAAAGAGTTTATGATATGAGATTCTTATTGTATACAAATATTCAATATCTAAATTGCCTTAATCATAGTATTAATAAGATTGAATATTATTAATGCAGATAGATCAACACATATTATACTTTAGTTAAGGGGTGATTCTGATTGACTATGACATGAGTTGTCTAAAGTACACACGTGAATGAACAGTATAGTACTGGTTCATTGAAAGCCTTATCAGTGAGATTTCATATGGACTATTAATCTATGTTTATGAAATACATATCTCACTCATATCAATACAAGTATCCTTAGACTTGAGATATCAAAGTGATCTTAACTATGAATTATTATACTTTGACTCATGTGTTTTATTCCTCTAGAGGAGGCGTTCATAGTTAGAAGGTTGGGTATAATATGAAGTAATTAAAGATATTTGTATATCAACAAATGATTCACCATCCCATATTAAATATTGAGAATTTATCTCAATGATGCATGTAGTAATCTTTGATTCTAAAATCTCTAGTCAGAATGGAAAGCCTAGAGGTGAATAAGTTCACAGGGAATTTTGGGAATGAAGATTATATACATGAAATATCAAGTTTAGGGCATGATCTAACATGTTTGATCATGTATTAAGTTGATATTAATCCATACTCAAACCTAAGTGAGATAATGGATAATAAAAGGAGTTCATTGCAACAGTATTTGCTATAGAAGGGTTGTAGTCAAACTAATGACCTCTTGACATTTGAGTAGTTATGATGTGTGACTAGACGTCGCTCATAACTTATATATAATGTTATTGAATGAGATTTAATAATATCATAATATCTTGTAAACATGTCAAAAACCCAAAAGGTCACATACAAAAGTTAGGGAATCAGAAATTAAGAGAATGGATGTTGACTCCATATGAGATATTGTTTTGAGCTTATGAGTTCGTTTAAATTTTTCATGTTTATTAGATAGAGCATGAAACGAACTTTGATTTGATACCAGGATCATGCAATTCTAACGAATAGAACTCTAGATATGCATGATACAAGTTTGCATATGTAGTGCACATGTTATGGATGTCATATGACTTTCACATGCATAACTTGATTGAAGGAGAATGGTCATGTGATTGTCACATGCCTAATTAGGATTTTGGTATATGTTAGACACATCATATATTGTCTGAATTAAGTTAGCTTTTGTGTCATCACACATAAGCTGTCCAATTAATCCTAGTGTCACCTAAGCCCTATTAGGTTAATTAAAATGTGATTTTAGGTTTACAGAAACATATCTTCCCGCCTCTTTTTTCTTCCTCATGTTCTTTTAGAAAAAAGAACAAGAAAATCTGAATCAAACATAAGTTACAGAATTCAATCTTTCAAAAGCAAGCTCAGTAAATTTGATTCAAGAATCTCTTTTCTCTTTTGTTTTCATTTCTATTAGTCTCTGAAACAAAATTTGAAATTTTAATTACTAATCTAATTCTTTACTTCTGTGGATAGTTTGTAAATCCTCTTCGTTGGAGATTAGAAAAGTTTGCTATAATTTTTCTGACGAACAAGATTAAAGGAAATCAATGTTTATGTAAGTTATCTTATATCATATTCTCTTTATTATATTTTGATGAATGATGATTGTTGATTGTATAGATCTATGAAAAACATATTTTATAAATGCTATATATATATATATATTGATTATATAAAAGGGTATTAATTCTGTTTGGAGGAGACATTGACCATTAATATTATTAGTACTTTATCAGTACATAGTGCTGCATCGAATAAAGGAATGAAAAGGGGTCGGTATCTCTTGAAAAATTTGTGTATACCTTGGTCTTACTCGGTAAAATTTATTCCATATTTCCATATAAAATTTAATTCAATTAATGTAAATAAAATTGAATTATTCTTTATCTTCAATAATTTTTTTAATTTTATTTATATTATATTATATGAATTGATTTGATTTATATGAAATCTAAATAAATATAATCTATTAATAATATGATATTTGATTGTAATTACTAGGATCAACTAATCTAAGTTTAAGATAAATAAGATTTTAAAATAATGTAATATGTTTATTAATTAGAGGAATAGCATTTTGTCCATTATGTTTTTGCCTTGTAGTGTTCCATGGTTTGAGATAATAGAAAAGGAGGGGGGAGGGGGGGATGTGAAGTCACGTGGAAGAGAGGGTATGGCCTGCTTTTGATTCATGCAAGCAAATTACAGTGTGATATGAATTATGACTCTTTGTTTTGTTGCGGAGAGGATGTTCTTTTGTTTCTGTCCAAATGTTGTTATATAATATTTCTGTCGGACCTCTTACTTAGATCGGGTCAGGCCGATATTATTATTATTATTATTTGCTGCATTAATCTTAATTTTCAAATATTTTATGAAATTATTCTTTATAATAATTCAATAATTAAAATAATAAATTCAATATATAAAAATAATTATATTTTGCCACATTTAGTTAAAAGTGAAGATAAATTTGGAAAAGAATGATTATTAGAACAAAGAGTAGGAAGAAGTAAATTAATGAAAATAAAGGGGATATATAATAAAATAAAAATGGAAGTGGGATAATAAAATACTGTAGAGAGACAGAGGTTTATAAAGAAGAGAGGGATTGCGTCTAAGCTTACCTGCACAACGGAGAGTGAGCGAGTGAGGGGTCATCAATGAATGAAAAGAAAAACTAATTAAGCCCCATAGCCTTATAACCAAGAAATCCAAAAAAAAACCCAAAATAATAGAAATAAAAAAGCTTAAAGAAAGTTGATTGCAGAAAGCAAAAGCTTTTCTTGCTTTCTTTCTTCTTCTTCTTTTCTTTTTTTCTTTTTTAGCTTTCTTTTTTTTTTCTCTCTTCTTTTTCTTTGCTTTCTCCACCTTCTCTCTCTGTGTGCTTGTGTTTCTTTCTATCTTTCTCTCACTACCCATTTCCTTTCTTCTATCAGTAAAGCTGAAAACCCCACTGCACCAGAAAAAAAGGAAAAGAAAAGAAAAGAGAGAAACAATTTCTCCACCTGTGCAGGTAAAGATTGATTTCTTTCTTTCTTTCTTGCTTTCACTTCACCAATAACAACAGCATATAATCTTGAAATCCCAACAATAATAACCCCATCCATATGCTAGACAACAACAACACCACCACCATCACCACCACCACCACCATCATCTCCACCGCCCCAATATCTCCTTCTTCTGATCCTTTCACTGCAGCTTTCGATAATGGTGTCGCCACCACCACCAGCAACAATAACTGCAAAAGAAAAAGAAAACCTGCAGGAACTCCAGGTACATATAATGATGAATAAAAGAGAGAAAAACCAAGAATCTTGCTTTATTCTAGTAATTCACTTCAATTCTTGATTTTTATAAATTTTTTTAATACATGTTTCTTGATGTGATATATATGTGTGTATATATATGTATGTATATATATATATATATATATAGATCCAGATGCAGAGGTTGTGTCTTTATCGCCAAGGACTTTACTGGAATCAGATAGATATGTATGTGAGATCTGCAACCAAGGGTTTCAAAGAGACCAGAATTTACAAATGCATAGAAGAAGACATAAAGTGCCATGGAAATTGTTGAAAAGAGAAACAGCTGAAGTGAAGAAGAGGGTTTATGTATGTCCAGAGCCAAGCTGCTTGCATCACGACCCTTGCCATGCTTTAGGTGATCTTGTTGGTATTAAAAAACACTTTCGAAGGAAACACAGTAATCACAAGCAGTGGGTTTGTGACAAATGTTCTAAAGCTTACGCTGTCCAATCTGATTATAAAGCCCACCTCAAGACTTGTGGCACTCGAGGTCATTCTTGTGACTGCGGCCGTGTCTTTTCCAGGTTTCCTTTCTTTCTTTCTTTCTTTCTTTTATTTAGATTATAATTTTCTTTTCAACAACTTCCCCTATCGGAACCCTAAAAGAACAAAAGAAAAATTCCGCCATGCTCTTTTCATGGATTTTCATATTATTATTGTTTCTTTCAGTGATCCCACTTACAAATTCATTTACTAAAAGCTAATGGGTATTTGGATTTACAGATTATTCTGAATCCAAGAATGATTTTTCCATTATGTGATGATCCAACTCCACCAATGGAAGTATTTTCAAGTGGCTACTCGTACAAGTCCATATCATTATATATAAACATATACATATATATGTACAGACCTCATCTCTTGTTTTCTTTAACTTGTATATTCGTTCTGCAAATTTTCTTTCTTTCCTTTTTTTGTCTGGGCTGACCAAGTTCTGTTCATTAATTAAATATATGAAACCTAGTCATATAATAATCCATCGAACAAATCCGTGATTAATTATGTGTTAATTATTGATATTATTATTACAAGTAATATAATGTTTTGTTTCTTGGCAACCCTACACGAGGAAGGTCTTAATTATACCTATCCTCGACATGGAAGTAATTGCCGGCTTAATTGTTTTATAGGGAAACACCAAGAAAGATTCAACACTTCTATTTCTGCTGACATAATCTAATGCTGATCACTGATAATCTTTTATTTTTTGAATTATTTTCAATCTCTTTTCTTTACAGGGTAGAAAGTTTTATCGAACATCAAGATGCTTGTACGGTAAGGAGTAGCCATCCTGATCAGCTTCAAGCATTGCAACCAGCTTGTTCTTCAAGAACAGCTTCAAGTACTAGTCCTTCAAGTGATGCAAATCTTAGCATTTCTGCTCCATTGCCAGGATTACCAATGCCAAAGCCAACAGCTGATAATCAGCAACCTGGTGTTTTCTTGTATTCATCGTCCGATAGAAATGATCATGCTTCTACTTCGAATTATAATCACCATCACCATCAGCAGCAGCAGCAGGAGCAGAAAGAACACAATCTTGAACTTCAACTCTTACCATCATCAGCTTCAACTCGCTTGTCATCTTCAAAAAATCATGATGACCAACGTTATCACGCTGCAAATTTGAAGCTCTCAATAGGGTCATCATCATCGAGTGACCGTATTGAAAAGAATGAATTGAACCAACAAGTTGATTTAAATTCAAGCAGAGAGAAAAGTAATGCTGGTGATCAAGCTCTAGAAGCCGCAAAAGTTAAAGAATTTGCTAATGAGCAATTGAGGTTAGCCATGGCCGAAAAGGCCTATGCTGAGGATGCTAGACAGCAAGCAAAGAGACAACTTGAAATAGCCGAACTAGAATTCGCAAATGCTAAAAGGATAAGGCAGCAAGCTCAATCAGAACTCGAAAAGGCTCAAATTTTAAGAGAACAAGCTACGAAGAAAATAAGTTCAACCATCATGCAAATCACTTGTCAAGCCTGCAAACAACAATTTCAAGCACCGGCGCCAGTGGTTGCACCGGCGGACGAGACTTCCCTTGCCATGAGTTACATGTCTTCAGCAACAACTGAAGGAGAAGGAGAGTAAATATTACGCAAAGCTTCTCATAATCATTGAGCTCATGCGATAAAGAAGAAAGTCGCAACATTTCGACATATATTATATAAGCAAAAACCCTTTACTCTTTGATAATTTGTTTCCTTCTTTTACTCTTTTTGGGATTGTTTATTTGAAGCATATCAAGTAGATGTTTTGATTAATCAACCATCATTACGGTGTTAATTAAATTAATTTGTGAGTGGTGCAAAGTACAAACGGTTCTCTCTTGTACTGATTTAATAATATAATATTTATGATATGATTATAAGTCTTCACATTTATTTCGAAAAAGAATATTAAAGAGACATCATCATTGGTTCTTATAGTAAGTCCATGTGATGCATTATTCACATGAAGATTCCCCGGGGAAACAACTCAAACCCATTTTTCCAGTCAAAACAAATCTTGTTTTGGAAAATTTTCTTCAGCTTTTCAACTTTTTTTCCCTTCTTTTCCTCTCTTCCTTTACGACAGACAATAACTTCTAATCATAATTTTTCTTTTAGGACATCAAGTGACTTCTTTTATTATTTTTTCCTCGGCTCTATCATCATTAACGTACTCGCTGAGTTGTTTCAAAGCCATTATTGCTACAATAGGGGAGGCAATTTTCTTCCAAGTTCATCTTTTTTTTTTAAAAAAAAAGGGTCTAAATCAAATCTATGCATTTAGTACATTGATTAAAAAAATAATTTCAAATGTATTTTATTTTTAACTTATATTTTCATAATCATTTGATCAAGTCAATCAAGAATATTGTTCAAGATTGTGAAAGATAATGAATCTCAAGTAATTTAAATTTAAGATTTGAATTGGATAGATGAAGTGAAGATGATCAAAGATGATAAATAGGGTATATAAAAATGTGGGTATGGAATAAAATTTTTGAGTATGTTTTGGCATATAACACGGAAGGAATGGAATTGAGTAATGAAATAATGGTCCGATTGCGACATATTAACTTTCTAAATATCCATAGAAATGCTTTTGTCGGCTAATCCCACAAAATACTACTTTATTTCACAGATGGGTAGATTGTCATTCAGCATGTGACCGTTGGTTTTGAATGGATATTTAATTTGCTTTGCAATTGGGTTATGTCTTTAGATTATTATAATTATGTTAGCAAAAAAGCGTAATCATGAACGACAGTGAGAATGGGTTATAGGGCTGACTTTAAAACCTGAAATATATATATATATATATATATGGCTATCTATACAATTCATGTACAGCTTTTGCATCATTGATCAAAAGAAAAAAGAAACTTGAGATGGATATTTGCATGCTAATAGAGGAAGCAATTAAGGGAGTGATTAATTAATTAAGGGTATTTCTGAAAATGCAAAGTGTGCATGAGAAATGATAATTAATGGGGTGATTAAGGTTAAAAAGTCATGTAAGGAAGGATATGAAATGGGTTTATGATGAAATGATGTGCAAGGGAAAAAGGGAAGGGACCATTTTTGCTAAAAAATAGGAAGAACCATTCAGAGTTGCTGAGTAATATTTCTACACAAATTCAATTTTACAAAGAGAGAGAGAGAGAGCGCGAGAGAGAGAGAGAGATTGAAGTGGGAAAAGAGGGAAAGGGGAATGTCATTTTCATTGCATTTGTGTCCCCTTTAAATGCTTATAAAAACGCCATGTTTTTCAGTGCCACAGTTGAAAATGGTTGATGACAGTCTCTCGTCCCTCTCAACCCAACACATACTCATACTCGTAATATACATATACATATACATATACATATATATATATAATATTCTCTTTTTTAAAAAAATATTTGCATATATATATGAAATGATTTTGGATAATTTATGACTATACAGTCATAAAAATAAGCTACTTTTCAAAGTAAATATATATATCATAATAATATTTATCCATGCAGCTACGAATGAATATTTAGGGTCTAAAAATTTGTAAATTGTTATATCCTCTAATAAACAAAAAAACTATTTCATATATATTTTAATTATATATAAACTAACATGTAATTTTTCTACAGGAGTATACGAGTTTTCTCACGTACATATGTGTGTGTGTGTGTGTGTGTTTGTATATATAAACGTCCCCTCTCTTACTCACGCACTCACAGACAGGAGAGGCAGACATGGGCTTCTTATCAGAAGGATCAGAAGAGAGTGTGGTGCAGGGATGAGCAGAATAAAGGGAGTTAACACCTAATATATTACATGATTACCGGTCTCCATTGTATTTACATCGTATTAATTTATAATATATTAATTTATTTATATTATTCATATTATATTAATTTATTTATCTTTGAATCAATTATATAATCTTTTTTCATACTTATTAAACATAAGATACTATATTATATCATTCAAATAGATCTCAAGTTTATTACTCCTATAAATAAAATAAGAATTAAATGTAAATCTTAAATCCTAATGGCCACCCTAGGAAACAGTACCTCCTCCTTTGCATTAATGGGGAGAGGCGATTGCATGACTCTGAGTTTTAAAGGCTTATAATGAATAACGCATTACACAAACTTATATAATTCTTATTCTGTCTTTCATTTTTCTTTTTTTTTTTTGTTCTTGATTATATTTCAATAAATTAAACCAAACCAGAAAGATGAATCATAAAGGTTTTTGGTTTTTCTTTCGGGTAATTTTGCTTTATTTGATTGGTTTTTGTTTTGGGACCACGTGGTGGCCTTTCCCTACCTTTTAATGCAGCTTCCTTTTTTTTTTCCTTAAATATTAAATAATAATAATAATAATAATATTGCCAATATTGGATGGCATTTCGGTAATATTGATTTAGATTCAAGGGTTTCCTTTCTGACTGTTCTCTCACTTTTTCCTCGTTATCTTTCTCCTTCAGATGGCTGATCTCTCCCGATTTATCTAAAGCAAAAGCAACAAATATATATATATATATATATTGATGACAAGTAAAAGTTTACCTCTCGACAAAATGAGTTCAAAAATTTTGATAAATATCTATAAATTTTTGATAATTAAATCATAACAAAATTTATTTAAAGAATAATAAAATTAATTTAGAATGATATCTAATTTTAAAGATAAGGTACTTGTTTTATAATGATATTATCTTTTATTTTAGAATATTATCAAAATCTCCAAAATAATAATCTATCTTTTTAATAATGAAACTTGTTAAATATCGTGATAATTATTAAATATTTTACATATTGTTATTTGATAGTTAGGATTTATTTTTTTAAAAAATAATACATTGTTTTTAATATAATGAATTAATTTACTATTTTATATGGCAACCTGGGACTCTTTAAGAATTTCCTTTTAATTATTGACGATGTGTGGTTGAAGGAATTCGTTTGTAATAGGATAGGGTCATAAAATATATAAATACATTTAATATTTCTCAATTAACAATATAAATTATTTAAGTGATATTTTTCTGATTATTATTCATTTACGTTTGAGAATTGGTGAGGCGGATAACATTGATACATATTTTAGATTATACGATTAAGTATGTTTGGCTTAGATAAATTCTAGGATAAATGATCCATCAAAAAAATGAAAAACACAGAAGAGAAGATAAAATCATATTAAAAAGATTTAGTATAAGATTGTAAAGATATTTAGTAAATCATGTAGTTATATTTAAGATGTATGAATTATATAGTAAAGATAATTATTTTATTTTTAAAATTTTAAAAAATTAAAAAAATATATCAAATTTAGATTCCAAAATAAATAAATATATATATATATATATTTGTGAATTAATAAATATAAATGCACAATAAATAAAATTATACCCTACAAAAGTTAGGGAAAAGTGCACTGTCAAGATGTCATAATCTTCATTGATAGCATAGGAAAATCTCTTCCACATGCAATACAATACAAGAGAACAAATACATGTTATATAAATAAATAAATTAAAAAAAAGAGAGGAAATTAGAGAGAGGAGCCTACCCTTAAGAAGGGTATAGCCATGGACATATTTGTAGAAAAAAAGACAAAAATATCATCATCCTTCCATTGCATTTTTCTAAATTGTAATGATGGGTCTACATATATAGTTTTATCGGAAATAACTTTTTTTTGCAAACAATAAAAAACGAATATATGCCCATGAATGCTTTCAAAAATGTCACCACCATACTATTCTTAGCTCGGTGGATTTTTTACACCTAAAATTAATTTAAATATTTTTAATTCATTTAATCATTATTTTATATGTTTTTATGAATTTAATGTATGTCACTATAAAAAATACATTACATATTTAGTTATGGAAATTAGCAATAGACATCATTCTATTGATGAATAACGAATATAACAATTATATTATCTATTTTTAGATGGATGGAAAACACTTTATTGATTTATAATTGATTTAAAAATTAAAAATAATTTATCATTATATTGATCATAATTTAAGTTATTTAAGATGGAATTAATGATAGAAAATTTTCCATCATTAGATTACTGCCGTAAAATAGGGTTGCGAAAATTGGTGTAATTTGATAAAAATTTAAATTTAGTGAATGTGTTTTGAATGAAAAGAAGAATTAATCCCCTTAAAGTTTGAATGTTTACAAAATTGTCCCTATTTGGTCCTTTTTAATTGTAGAACATAGTTTTTGGCTACTGATTTCTACCACATATCATTGGGGGCAATCATTAACAGTCACTCTTCTAAGTTGTTAATGCACTCCCAATTACGTATGTAAAATAATCCACACACCACACTCTTTCTTATAATTATGACTTCCCATTTATTCAATTACTACATTAAAATCTACCTAATCATCCGTGGATTTCAATTAAATTTTATAAGTTTAAAATATGTATATTTTATAATATATATATATATATATATTTTATAAAATATATATATTTCAAAAATTTTGATATAAATATATAAATTTAATAAAGATAAAGAATATGTAAACTATCTAGATATCAAATATTATAAATATTTTTAAAATATAATCTAATAATTTAATATATAAAATCTCATAAAAAATATTTAAATTTTATGATATTTTATAAAATATACATATTTTATTATTAATTTTATAAATTAAAAAGTTAATATTTCTAATAAAATATTTTATTTCAAATAATTCAAATCAAATAACGTATAGAGTTTTTAGAAAAATTATAAATATAATATATTTTTAAAAATATTTATAAAAATAATATATATATATAACATGAAAAATTTTATAAATAATCTTTAAAAATTTTAGAATTGTTGATATTATTATAAAAATAAAAAAAATAAAAAATACCATTGATTGTGATTATCTAAAAAGAAGGAAGAGAAAGGGAGAAGGCTCTGGGCCCAAAGAGTCTAAATGGGCTTAATCATGTGATCTTTAATTTATATTTTATTAAAACTAAGAGCGTATGATAATTTTACATAAGCATTTCAACAACATTCAAACTTCAAAAATGATAATTTCTTCTGTAACAGCTAAACAATCTTTATTGAATAGTAATCAAATCAAACCCAACAAATAAAAGAAGAAAGAAATATGACTATTTTGATCCAAAAAAGCCCGGTTTATTGGATTTGTTGAGAGATGAAAAGATGGACAGAACAACCATGCAAGCACAGCCGAGAAGGACAAATCCTGAAGCAATGTAAGCTTTGTTAAAAAACTTTATATTCTTCGACTCTTCTTCATCAATTCCAGGAATAATATCTCTAAAGGCATCGTAGAAATATTTCGCTACCCTCTTTAGATCTAATGTAACTGCAAACCCACCTCCTGCTGCACTGGCCAGCATAAATGCAACTACCTGTGCCACCATAGTTATGTTTCAAGGTTCCATAAGAAAAAGAATTTCATAAAAGAATACTACTTTTTAACAATTAGAAAACCTCATTCCCATTACTAAAATGATAAGGTATGAAGCAGGACCTTGTCACCGTAGAAATCAAAATTTGGTAAGAAGTCATTCTGGATGAGCCGTTTTCCCTTGTTAGCATGGAATATTGCAAAGGGTAACTGAATCAGTGTATATAAACATCCGATACTAGCTGCTGCAATAACATACCTGAAACAAAATTTCCGTACCTAAATTCTTTTCATATATCGGAATGATGATTACGATAATAAAATATTTTTTAATCAATTATAATAGTTTGATTGATTACTCATTCTTTTATTACGAAAAATGATTACATAAAACAAAATAAAATCTATTGGATTACCTGTAGGCAATGACATCCTTGAAAGTGGTTTCGCTGTCATCTAAAACAGAACGAAATTGGTTGGTGGCCAAGACAACAATGGCAGCCGTTAGAGCTCCAAGTGTTAACAACCTAAGTAGAGCACATGATACCAAGTATGACTTTGTGGCCATAGATCGATGATTTTTAGTTAAGGTATTTCTTCTGCTTTCGCAGATTAATTATAAAGATGATCATCTTTATACATGTAGAATTGAACAAAGTTACAATAATGGTTTATGACATTCTGGGATTTCCGCCAAATTGGTGTTGTGCACATTGTTTTGAATGTTCATATATGTAAACGACATCAACATTCACAGACGGCAACAACATTTGTCTATTTAGTTGTCTTTTCTTTTCTGTCTCATCTAGAATAACTTTGTACGTCACCAAGAAGAATTATACAATAAAATCATGATTTGGTATTAAAATCCCATATAAAATTACAAATCAATGAGAAGTTAATAATGGAAGATAAGTTCCGACTATTAATGTGCTATTAGCTTTCGATACATATCCAACATCCACAGCTAATAAAGTATACTCATCATTTCACATTATTCCTATCGATATTATATTACATTAAAATTTCGACTAATTTCTCTTAATAAATGTATTCCATTACAATCCAATGAATGATAATAAACTTGAACGTTAGAAGATAATATAAGTTTATTTATCTGTCAATTCCAAGATATTATAGTGTTATTAAACGAATTTTGCTATATCTTGATTTCGTCAACGACAAGGTTCAGTTGTAATATCACCATGAGATTCTCCTTAATAATTACCTTCATTTTGACAGAAACCCATGTGCAAATTCAGATATCTATGGAAGCACTACAAGAATTTCAAGTAATTATATCTATATTTATAGACAATATCCACGTTTAACTGAAAAGTTTACTTCATGAATTTTAAGAATACTCGTCCATCGGACATCACCAGACTTTGTCTCTTCCGAGATCGCAGATTACTGATCAACAATGGATCCACGGACTCAGAATCACGTATGTTAGGTGCACCAGATTTCATGCATTTTTCCACGTGCTGTGAGAATGCCTAAAATCTACTCATTTTAAATCTACCTTGATAGACTAACCAACAGTTGGAATCTCAAGAAATCGTATTTGATTTTGTGCATCAAATTTATATCGAGTTTAATCTCAATAGTGGAATTGTTTTTTTAATAATTATAGATTCCCTTTAATCTTGTTCTTTTAATGCATACATAATACTTAAATTCAAAATCTTATTAAAACAATCATAAATACTACTATCTAAGCCAGCTTTCATTGATTGAGATCTTTTTAAGAGTTTAGAATAAAGAAATTTGAATGTTTTAAGAACATGGCGAATTAGATCATTTTTTAAAAGCCATATTCAATTTCTCCTTGCTATTAAATAAAAGAACTATCCTAATTATTTAGTCCTCTGATCGTTATATTTTCTAATGAACATAATAAAAAAAGACATATTATATTTATGAGATTTCAATCATTAATTCAAAAATGCATAAATAAGAAAAATGAAAAATACATATCAAAGAAGATATAGAGCATAATTTGGAATAATCCCATCTCAAAATACCCGAACATCTTCGTCCCAAAGATCCTGAAGAGACTTGTAAGGCCCATCATTGGAGATGAGCTCAAGGCCTGGAAATCCTTTGCATTGTGGAAGTTGACTGATCTTTTCAAGTTCATCATTACTGAGTTTCCAGTCGAATATGTCAAGGTTTTCTTTCATCCTTTCATTGTTGAAGCTCTTCACGAGCACTATCACTCCTTGTTCATATGCCCATCTTATACACACCTAATCAAATTTAACACCCACATAATATCATTAACAGTAAATACAGAACAATTGAAAATCTTTTATCGAAAACTTGAAATCATCAATTCCAAGTAATCTTGCATTTATTATTTTAATCTCGTCAAGACATATTTGGTCGAGATAAATGTTTATTTATAAAACTATTACTATTAGAGAGTTCTGTACCTGAGCAAGAGTTTTGCCTTTGCTCTCAGCAATTTCTTGGAGAATCTTACAATCCATGACACGGTTTGAACCCCAAAGTGTCCCCTTGGCACCCAAAGGAGAGTAAGCACTTACTAGGATACCTTTTTCCTTGCAGAATTCTCTCAGTTTCTTCTGTTGCCATAGCGGGTTCATCTCCACCTTAGCCATCAAATTCCAACAATAGCATTTATTAATTTCTTGAAAAGAAGAAGAATATTATAAGATGATAAAAGGAAACAATAAATGATAGAAGCTCACTTGATTCATGGCAGGAACTATCTTTGCTGTTGTTAATATAGTCTCGAGCTTCTTGCATGAAAAGTTGCTCACTCCAATTGATTTCGTCAGGCCAAGGTTTTGACATTCTTCCATAGCTTCCCAAACTGAGTTGAAATCCATTGGAAGAAGGTCCTCCTTCTTCACTGGCAGTTCATACTCACCAGGCTTCAAGCTGGCAGGCCAGTGAATCATGTACACATCCAAATACTCTAATCCAAGATGCCTGCGCAAATATATCATAATGTAGCAATGGAAAAGGAAAATAAAAAAGAAATAAAGAAAAACAGAACAGAAACATTAATATGGAAAATTAGTAAGAGTTACTTGAGAGATTTCTGGAGGGCAGGGAGGACAAGATCATGATGAGCATCACACAGCCAAAGCTTGGAAGCAATAAAGAGCTCATCCCGAGAAGCGATCAGGCCCTGGTTTATGGCTTCCGATATTGCTTGGCCGAGAGGCTTCTCAGACTGATAAAGAGAAGCAGAATCGAAGTGTCTATAACCAAGTTTGATTGCGTTTAGGATTGAATCTTTCATGGTATCAGAAGAAGCCCCGAAGGGATATTCAGCAGTTCCAAATCCTATAAGAGGAATTTGTGCACCACTCGAAACAAGGGTTGCCTGTGGAATTTTCTGCTCCATATTTCCCTTTCCCTTTCTTTGTCCTCTCTTTCTATTTTTCTGTAAGCTTTGCTTTATGTGGAGCGAGTGGGTGTCTTTAAAGGCAATACTCACCTGAGGACATGTCACCAATCTCTAAATTACTAAATTACGTATATAACATGTTACTGGTTAATTCATTCATTAATATCAAGAAAAAAACTAGTTTATAGATTTTAATTTTTTTAAAATGTAAAATCTAAATCTTTGGTTAATCTATTTTTTAATTTTTAACTATTATTTTTTAAAAATATTTAAAATAATTAAAATTTAATATACTATAATATTACAATATCTAAAAATTTTAGATATTTTTGAAACTTATTAATATAAAATATAAATAAAATAGAAAACATATAGTCAAAATCTTTAATTTTAAGATTATTATTTTTTTAATTTTGTAAATTTAAAAAATTACAAAATAGAAAATAAATAAAAGATAAAAGAAAATATAGTCAAAAGCTTTAATTTTAAAATAATTTGGTAGATCGATTTTTTTATTTTTAATTATTATTTTAAAAAAATATTTAAAATAATTAAAATTTAATATACTATAATATTAAAATATCTAAAAATCTTTTTAAAAATTATTAATATAAAATATAAATAAAATAGGAAAAAAATACTAAAAGCTTTAATTTTAAGATTATTTTTTTTAATTTTATAAATTTAAAAGATTAATAAATATAAAATAAACAAAATACAAAAGAAAATATAGCGAAAAGCTTTAATTTTAAGATATTATTTTTTAAATTTTATAAATTTAACAGATTAAAAAATATAAAATAAATAAAAGATATGTAGGTAGCTGGATATGCAATGCCTTTACCGTTTGGGTAAAGCCCATAGTTAGTCAAGGAAGATATATAGTTTATACGAGCACATGAACCCGTGCTTTGCACGTAAATGTTATTATTCATATTTATTAAATATAAATTAAATTTATAAATTTTTTTAATAAATTGAAAATTAATATTTTTATATTATTATTGAGATAAATTATATAATTAAAAGAAATTAAATTATCATATTAAATTTTAAAAAATTTTTAAAATATCTTTATTAAATGAATTATGAAGATTTTTTTTATTTAATAATTTTATTTTATCTTTTAAAAATTAATTTTGAAATAGTTAAAATAAAATTTTGAATATTATTTTACATATTAATCTAAAAATAATTTTCAATAATATATTTTAAATATATCTTAGAAATATTTAAAAAATCAAATGATTTTGTGACATTAATAATATGCATATATGATTAGCAAAATATTGATTAATTATATGAAAATTTTGCTAAATTTATTAATATATTGTCTAATCCCATTTAATAATTTATTCATATTATCATCAATATAAAGTATAATGAAATTTAATAATAATGATAATAATAATTAATCATATTATTACTATTAATTATTAATATTTAATTATTAATAATTCATTATTTAATATTAGATTAATAAAATTTTATAAGTGTAAATCAAAAAAATAATATAAACATAATACAATTATATAAATATCAATATGTTATTAATATAAAATTGAAGGAATACAATTCAATTCCCTCTTAAACTTGAATGTTCTTTTAATCTTTTAATCAAATTATCTCTTAAATTTATAAATTTGAATTAATTATTATCTATTAAAAAATTATTATAATTTGTTATTATTGGTATAAAAAAATCACAATCATTAAATTAATATAATTTTTTAAAAATAATAAAGAATTTTGATAGATATAATTATTAATCTTTTACATATTACTATTAATTTATTTTAAGAAAAAGATTAATCGAATTTGCCATGTATATTACATAGCATTAATAATATAAATTTATGGTTGAAACATTACTAGACAATTAGAATTTAATTAATTATAATTTTATAAACAATTCAATGTATCTTTATATGTAAAAATTTAAATTATTAAAACAAAAACATCATTAACTAAACCATTAAAACAATTTTGTAAATGATAAAGTTAAATATCATTTATACTTATTTATTTGGACAATTATTTTTGAAAAATAACTTTTCAAATATATTAAATAAAAAAATCCATACAATAAATTATATAAAATATTCAATTAATGTCACCTTAATAATTATTTTTTAAAAATGTATTATAAATAATAAAAAAACCTGAATATAATTTAAAATTATTGAAATCAAATTTTTTTATTGATTAAATAGATGATTTGGTTTAAATCAAAAATTAAAATTAAAAGTAAATTGAATGGAATTGGATAAAAAATTAAAATTTAAAAATAAGTAAATTAAAATGAATCAAATGATTAATTCATTCAATCTAATTTGTTAAATTTATCAT
>CANYBF010790322.1:0-12917 GCA_948192965.1 Dalechampia spathulata
GTCACTTTTCATGGATTTTGAGAATTCAAATGGACATAGTTTCGTTCAAAATTTAACCGAATCACCAGGATGTTCCACCAAATGAGTGTTGACTCACAATTGATGGTTCATATTGTCAAATGAGTGTTGACTCACAATTGACGCGGTGTTGGCAGGTTTTAAAGCATGAGACGTAGGAAATGTGTTAAGGCTAAATCCCAAACAAAATGAACTTACCCTCTTTTTCAAATCATGTGGACTTGAGTCGGATAAGGTTTTATTTTAGGGTTTAATCAAGACACATTTGGTTTGAATGTGACCAAAACACAAGCAAAATTTGGGTCCTAGGGGAAATTACGGCTATTGTTGCTATATGCAGTGGTCAGGCCATTTTCGGTTTGGCTAAGAAGGCTCCCACCACGAAAAGAATATGCCTACGCGATCCAATTAAGGATATGGGTGATCTTTGGCATTCCTTCAAGTGATGAGTGACGTATGCCAGTCATAGGGCCCCAAGACTAAGGAAGTACATGAGCTCCCAAATGACCTAGCGCGTCGGGGCTTTACAGATGAAGAGGGTGTATGCAATTCGGTTGTGAATGCAAGCTAACAACCTAAAAAGTACTTCCTTTAAGATTAAACAAGTGAACATAATAAGGTGGAACCTTTCAATAAAAACCACTTAGCTTTAAATTATCGTCCCCCAGTGGAGTCGCCACTGTAAGAGTAGGGCATCCCGGACGTGGGAGCCCCGCACGTTGTTCGGCGTGAAATGTCGTGGTGCTTGCTCTCAATGGCTTATCCTGTTTTAATTTTGAAAACAATGCATTTTATAATGCGTTTTATAATGTATCCATCACGTTTAGCGGCTGACGGCTATTAGAAAAGTTAGGGTTTTCATCTTAATTTCCGAACCCTTTGCCAAATGGCAGAATTAGGGTTTTAGGGAGTCTGTCCCCTGATACATACGCGTTCGCATATGTATACATGTGTTAAACTCTAAAACATACGCGATCGCGTATGTCCACATATGCTAAATCCTAGCAACATATGCGAACGTGTATGTTTTAACATATGCGGTGTGTGCAAAACATATGCAGCGTGTGCCTCCCCGGAATGGGCCAGAATTGGCCCAGAACTGCCCAGAAAGCTCTGAATCAACCCGGATTGGCCTAAGACTAACCCGAACTGGCCCAGAAACATCCTGGATCTGATCTGGATCAAGCCGGTCCAAAATTAGGGTGCGACACATATGCATGGCATGTGAAATGAATGCAATATATGCATGATATGTGAGATGGCATATAACATGACATATGCATGGCATGTGAAACGAATGACATATCATATGCATGACATGTGGGAAGATTTATGACATATCATGTGCATGACATATGAAATGAATAGCATATGATATGCATGATACATGAGGGAAATGACATATCATATGCATGATATATGAAGTGAATGACATGGCATATGCATGACATATTGAGTGGATAGCATGGCATATGCATGACATGTGAAGTGGATGACATACCATATGCATGATATGACATAGCAATATATATGTGTAATGGCATGGCATATGTATGACATGACATAGTGATGTGTATATGAGTTGATATTCAACATGGTATATGTCATGGCATACGACATGGTATGTGACATAGCATGGCATAATGGCATGACATGGCATATTGGCAAATAGCGTGGCAAGTTGCACGTATTGCATTACGTATTGGCATATTTGGATATTTATTGGCATATTTATATGTATAAGCATACGAAATACAATATGTTATGGCATGATATATGCATGACATGGCATAGAAGTGTGTGATATGGCATGTGACATGATATGACATATATATTTAAGCAAATATAATGAACCATCCATGAGTAAAAATAATAATGGTCGGTGAAAGGGATCGAGGAAATAAGGAGGAAATAAGGGGTACACATGGGATATTAAGGGGATTAAATTATTATAGACCAAATAATTCTACCCTATTACACAAATATCCTCGCGTATACATAATTTTAGGATGTTAAGTAACGTCCCCTCCTCCTTGAGTATTATTCTGCCTTGGGTTGCATGAACCAAAAAAATGCACGATGTAAATATGCAAAATAAACAAATAAATTCATTAGTAGCAAATGAATTTAGGATTTATTTGACTAGTCCAATGCCATGTGAAAGCATGAATCAAGAGTCAAAATCAAATTAATTGTTAGGAAACAATCACATGAATTTATACGAGTCGGATCATGAAAATTAATAAAAATAAAAATTATTTTAAGCAAAATTATTTTTTTTTGATCATGGAAAATCAAATGGGAGTGCTAACATCACTTGAAATAATTTGGAGATAGCCCCTCAACCAATTTGAATCCAATCCTTTCAAAAATCACATTTTATACGAACCAAATAGGCATTTGATTGTTAAAAAATAATTTTAAGGCCAAAATTAATTAAATGTAATTATTTTATGATAGATCCAGTATACTTGAGCCACTGTAAAGCATCAAATATCACTGGAAAAATCAAATCGGGTTGAAAAACGATTGAAAAATCTAATTTTTCTGGAAAAATGCGAGGAATGTGCGCATCATGTTATGTAATGTGTGCAACATGTAAGCAATGTGCTTCGAACATTACACAATGTGTGGTGCACATTAAGTACCAATCTGCAAGAAAATCAAATTTATCAGTATAAACTCAATCTACAGATTAAATACAGCAACTTTAATGAAGGACAGTACCTCATTTGAACACGGATCAACCTCCGAATTGTAAATCAAACAAGTAAATTGGCATTTAACGTGAATAATTAATTTTAAGGCTAAAATTAATTAGATCTAGATAATATTTGATAGATCTAGAACAGTTCAGACATGAACAAGCCTCAAATGCCACTGGAAAAATCAGATCCGGTGAGAAAATAGGAGAAAAACTCAATTTATCTGGAAAATCTGGAGATAATATGTACAGCATATTGATCAATGTGCACCATATATAGACAACATGTGGCACACATTCATGAATATGTGGTGCACATTCCAAGAAAATTTGAAGAAAAGTGAAGTTTTTCAGCAAAAACTCCAAATCTAGCTTAGATCTAGGCAGATCGAAGCCAAAAATGCGTTTTTGAAAAGCATATGAGCATTTAATTTGGAAAATTAATTTTAAGGTTGAAATCAATTAGATCTAGAAAATTCTGGAAAATTTTTGAACAATTTGCACAGCACATAGGAAAATGTGTGCCACACATAAGCAATATGTGGCACACATTATTTGGAAAATAGAGCGAAAATGAAGGATTTTTGCAAAATCATGAAATCCGGCTCGGATCTACGCAAATCAAAGCCAAAAATCAGTATTTTTGGGTACCCAACAGCATGGGTAAACCATAAAAACACAAGATTGAAGCCAATAACAAGAGGATCAATCCAAAAATAAGGGATTTATCCAAAAGCCCATAAGAAAAATGAAGAAAATTGAGATTTTACCTTTGGATAGTAGGGTTTTCTTCAATTTCTTGCTTCCAAATGTGCTTAGGGAGCCGAACTAGAGCCAATTAGTCTCTAAATCTTAAGGGTTTAATTAATTAAGTTTTTAATTAATTTTGGAAGAATTTTGGCTTGCTCAAGAGTAATTTTTTGGACCCCTTTCAGATGACCCTAAGCTCTATATTTGTAGAGTCAAATTAAGGTTTGGCAAAATTGTAATTTTTGGTCTGGATTTGAAAATTTTTAATGAATGTGTGCCACATATAAGGCAATGTGCACCACACATTGCCAATGTACACAGCATGTTATGCAATATGTTCTGCACATTACATTTTGACCCATCACATAGGGCCTACTTGGGTTGCATCGAGATGTGTGGCCCATGCCCTAGAAGCATGATTTTATATTCTAAGATATTATGCAATATGGCACACATTCGGTTTGGTCTCGTGAAGGCTCCTTGTCACACCCAGCCCATACCTGGAGTAACATGCTCCCGTAGCATAAGTGTCGATCTCCTCTGAAGAAAACTGCTACTCACACTACAAGGGATACATCGTCCCTATAGCATATTAAAGTTCGTATGGGTAAGTGTCCCTGTATTTAGTGGTGGTAATATAATAGCAACGTGATAGTCATTTATCAAACACGTCATACCCTGGATTTACATTCAGTCATACATTCTTGTGATTCAGAAAGATAAACAACTATATATATATCAAAAATACATGAGTCAATCCATACAACAGGGTTCTTAATAATTACATAACACCACCCAAATACAGTACTGACTATGCCTTTATGATTAATACAAACTACACTAATAAAAATGTGTCAGAGTATGCCTCTAAGGTCTAGTACCACTCCAAGAATAATCCTTCTTTGTTGACGACCTCAATCACTTCTCGGCTCGCTCTCCCGAAGGCTCAGTACCTACGTTCATCGAATGATAAACGCTGAGTATAAAACTCAGCGGTGCTAAAAAAACATAAGCAAGCACATAGGTATAGCTCACAACACATCAAGCCATTCCAAGTATTTTACATCAAACATCGCAATCAATAACATCATCATAGAGAACTTCATAAAATGCATCTCTAATACATGTAGTGCAAATGCAATCATGCTTTGCATTCTTCCTCATTCTCATTCTTTACATTCACTCTTGTTTTCCTGTAATTGTGAAAATTCCCTTCGCTCATACTGGGTCCCTGTAGGTACCAGTACTCATCTCCCGAAGGAGGGCATATAACTGTGTGGTGCTTTGCACCCATTTCCTACTGTAGATCTCAAGACTCATCTCCCATAGGGAGGGCATTAATCTAAATGATTCCTTAAAAAATCTCATCATCATCATTTGACCTAGTAAGCCCAGAGCTTATAGCTCTGTTCTCATCTCTCACTTTATTTTTCCTTTTTTTTTCCTTTCATTTCCTTCATCACTATGCATGCCTTGAACGTATATGCATATATGATGCATGACATATACTCATTCCATCATAAATAAACAATAGAAGACATCAAACAATAGCATAGCAACATGAACATAATTTCTAGACCTTACTCAGGTTTTAAGAAAAGAAAACAACCTAACCAAGCCTAATAACATAACTAGCACAAACCACACATCTAGCATAAACCTGTAGTAGTGAGACTTCTAACGTAATCCCATAAGCCCATTACAAATACTCAACTCCCTCAACTTTTAGTCTGCGTGCTTCTCTTGATACTAAGGACTCTAACTTTGATATTTCTAAGGGTTTAAGAAAGAGAAGGATAAAAGAAAAGCAAGGGAAAAGCTTATTCTTATCCGTTGAAAAGTCAAACTTAAGTCATGTACAGCCGTACGATATTTGGTACACCCGTACAGAGCTAAAACTCTTGACAAGCAGATTTTCCTGCGAGGGGCAGTACGCCTGTACGTCCTCTAGTGCGGATGTGACACTCCCGACCAAACGTCATTTTTATGCTATATGCGTAGCATATAGTGCTATATGTTATGCATATAATGTTTTACCCCTATGCATGCCACCTTGTACGAGCGAAATGGAATGCATACCGTATGTCAAATAAGCATCATTTGACATAATAAGACATCATGCTATATAGAGCATGTTAAGTTTGGTCCTGAAAGTGAGCCCTACCAAACATCTTATTTTGTAACATATGTAGCACATTGTGTAAAGTGCTACGCATGTTGTATTTTCAGGCAATGCGCACAGGCTTGTACGATCAAAATGTAACGTGTGCCATATGTCATCGGAGATGCACTCGACATTCTAAGGGATTGCATAGCTTTGGCTTTTACTAGGTGGGCCCTACTAATATCCCTTCTTGGGCATATAGTCCTACATTCCTAAATTGTAGCATTTTGCATGCTATATGCTCTGCCTCTGATATGCATAGTGCAATGTGTTCTGTAGGCACAAAATACACAGAAAATGCTAAAAAGGATAGTGGGCCCCATCAAATGTCATGGTAGGCCCCACTAAATGTAATGTGCTCTATACACCTAAACTCTTAGAAAAAGCTAAAGAGGCATATATGCACTATCGGGGTCGATATCGGAGACCTGTACCAAGCTGAATTGACTAAATCCTGAGATCGTAGGTGGGTGAAAGGTCAGGATCAACAAAGAGGTTACATCACTTTACATTCATAAATTTCTATCCTAGTCAAATTCAGAAACAAGCATATTTTTTAGTCTAATTACCTAAGATTTAACTAAAATAATTTATATCAATATATATAACCTTAATAATGTGTGGAGAGTCATGCATTTATTCAATACTTCCACCAAAAATCATTTGACTAATACACCCGTTAGTCATATTATTTGGTAATCAGCTTATTTAAATTGTACATGGTTGGTTCATTATAGTAATGCATACAACTAAGATAATTCCTTTTTCATATTAATAAGCAGAATTAGTCTGATCAGTTATTGCTTCCATAAAATTAATTCCTACAAGTCACACGTTGGAATTATGATTTTTATAGCAGTAGAAGTAAGGGTCAAATCCCATAAAGACAATTTCAACTTCCTTAATTTTTTGCATTTAAAAATAAATGAAGGGAATCAAAAAATAATTAAGCAAATGAAGAAATGAATAAAATCAATTGGAAAAAATCAATAATAAGTAATTGTCCTAACCGAAAGCATTAAGTATTCATTAACTAAATATGATCCCTGATTCATTAATAGTCCAAAGGCAATAATGGCACTAAGCCGGTTATAGTCTACCAAGCAAGTCTTGCACGCCTTAATCTTCCCTTATTTGTAAGACGCCATGAAACAAGCTCTATGAAATGCCTCTAATCCCAGGATAGACAAGGTGGAAATAGATTCTCACAAGTCATCCTGAAATTGCATTAGGAATTAGGAAGGCTCAACTTTAGTTAATAGTTGCGACCGAGCATCCCTTGTGTTCAAACTAGATCCTCTAACCAACAAGAAGTACTACTGCATGCCGTAACAAGGATAACATCTTGCTTTACCACTTTAGCAAGTTGAGTGACTTTTCCGTATCAAACAACCCGCTTAGCTATATGCTAGAACTTAGAAACATGCAACAAGCCTTATTTACATGCCCTAAGAATAGCAATGGTTCTATACGATTCAAAGTTAAAGATAATAGTGCTTTACCAATGGAATTAGGATCATTTAGATCTCACATAATCATTAACGAATAACTTGAATTTCTTCGAATTGGGAAAACCAAATCGCCTAGCCTTGCATCATTGGTGAATTAAACATAAAATAAAAATGAAAGAAAATAAAAACTAGAATTAAATTAAAAGGAATGAAAAATGAAAATCTAATTAAGTAAACCAAACTAAAACTAGCCACCCTTCCTCCATACATCCATTCCTACTTATAGGAGGAAGGGAAAATAAACAAATAATAATAAATATTAATCTTAATCTTCAGATAAAAGAGTTTGAATGCTTCGTAATCACTTTCCCATCCAACTATAGGAGTTTAAGTCTAAACAAAACTCATCCTCGTCCAACTCTTCAAAACTGGCCAAGTGTTGTTGTTTTGGTGTCTCTTATGCCCACAAGCCTTATCAATGTTCAACTCATAAGAGTTTGAGTTTGTCTCAACTTCTTCTTACTTCAGCTCTTTAAAACACAGCTTTGACATGTCATTTTACCCAGTCTTATGCCCATTAGAAGTGTCCCAAAACTCCAAAGTCTAAATAAGCTTTAAAATCTCACATTTAAGCACGTTTTCCTAAAACTCATCGTTTTGACATACAAAATACAAAATGTACATAAGTTAACCATTCTAACAACCAAACTAAGTTATAATGGGTGGTTTGTGGGCATAAAACATGATGTTTTAACGCGTGATCAAATACCTCCACACTTATCCAATGCGTGCCCTCAAGCATTCTTATGCCCATAAGATTGTCTCACTTATGCCCACAACAAAACCATCCCTCAAACAAAATAGATAGCAAAACAAATTTAACACCATTCCCTAATTTTTTTAGCAAGACCATTAATCAAGAAAATTTAATCATCTAGCAAGTTCAACACAAATCCAAAGAGTCAGCCATAAAAAATCATTGCTTTGCCACTTTATTCAAACTAAGTTCACAATATAGTTGGTAAAAAGAACTTATTTCATCTTGCTAAGCATCCATTGCCCAACCTGCATTTTCAACCATAAATTCATAAGCCAGGAATTGTTCAATTCAAGATTAATAATGGCCTAATAAAGGGGGATACTCTCCCTTTGCCAAAGACTCTATTCGCAAATCAGCTTAAGGGAAAACTAGGCTCGATCCACCTAGTTTCAATCAGCAAAGCTATAAAATAAAATTCTTATTTTAAGTGTCATTGTACGAACTGAAAAATGGCCTATAAGAGGGTAAAGTTCTCCCTACATTGGCTGCTCCATACGCAACCGCTTAAGGGGCTATAAGTGTCATACCACACATAACTGGCCAAATGTAGGTTTCTAACACTTTACTTCTCTTTTTTCCTCTAATTTTTATTCTTTTGATACAACTAAATTTTTAGGTAAGGAATTTTAGCAAAATACAAATAAGATTTTCAAATACCAACTGTGAGCACCAGTTTCTGCTGACCGTCCAGAGCGAGGCTTGTGATGCTTACGGATTGAGGACTACACTTGGAGCGAAAGCGTAGTCTTCCTAAGGGGTTCCCTTAGGGAATGATATAGACTGGAAAGAGTCACAAAGGAGTCACCACCAGATAGTTCCGGATTGGTCCAACTGACCCATAGCATGAGTGCTAGTTAAACCCTTCAGAGATTGGGTTTGGGTGGTGGAGATCTATTCTATTAGTTTCCAAGATCGATTTTACCATTATAGTTGGGATTAATTGTCCTAAGTAGGCAAGCATATGAGCATATATGTAAACACATAGCGTGGCATGTGCTTTGGCATTGCAAGGTTGCATGTAGAATGTCATATAATGCTATATGGCATTTGGATGGCATGGCATATGCATGGTATGTGGAATAGCAATAAAATAACATGGCATATGCATGACATGTGAACATGTATGACATATCATATACATGATATGGCAACGTAGTATGATATATAAGCACATAATCATGGTAAATAGTGTATAGCATTATGCATTAATGTTTTGAATTGTATTGACGTTGGGCATATGCATGCTGTATGAAGTGAAATGAGTGGCATAGCGTATGCATGACATGTGATATGATGTATGGCATGGTGTATTCATGTCATGTGAGGGTATATGACATATCATATGCATGATATGTGAATATAATGTATGACATGGCATATGCATGACATGGCATAGTGGATGATATACCATATGCATGGCATGTGAAGTGATACATGGCATATCATGTGCATGATATGTGGGGTGATGCAAAACATGGCATATGCATGTCATGTGGCGTGGATGTCATACCATATGCATGGCATGTGAAATGGATGACATATCATATGCATGATATATAACATGACATATGCATGGCATGTGAGGCGAATGACATATCATATGCATGATATATGAAATGATGACATATCATATGCATGACATGTAATATGAATAGCATATTATATGCATGATATGACATAGCAATATGAGTGTGTAATGGCATGGCATTTGCATGTCATGGCATAGCGGTGCGTATGTGAATAGGTATTCAACATGGTATATAACACGGCATATGGCGTGACATGGTGTATAACATGTGACATAGCATGGCATCATGGCATAATGACATGTGAAATGACATATATATGCATGGCATATAATATGGTGAATGGTGGGTTGCGCATTGTATTGCGTATTGGCGTATTAGATCGTATCGGTATATTTATATGTATGAGCATATGAAATACAGTATGTTATGACATGGCATATACGTGTGTGATATGTCATGTGACATGATGACATATATTTAGGCAAATATAAATCCATCCACGAATGAAAATAATAATGGTTGTGAAAGGGATCGAGGAATTAGGGGATTAATTATTACAAGCCAATAATAATCCTATCCTATTACATAAATGTCCTCGCATACATATTTTAAGACGTTAAGTAACATCCCCTCCTCCTCGGGTACTATTCCACCTCGGGTTACATGAGCCAAAAAGGCATGAATGAAAATATGCAAAATAAACACAATAAATTTGTTAGTAGCAAATGAATTTAGGATTTATTTGACTAGTCCAATGCTATGTGAAAAGCATGAACCAAGAGTCAAAAATGTAGCAATTATTAGGCAATAATTACAAGAATTAACACGAGCCAGATGATGAAAATTAATTTTTATAAAAATTATTTTAGGTAAAATTATTTTTATTTGATCA
This sequence comes from Dalechampia spathulata, assembly GCA_948192965.1. Taxonomy (NCBI): domain Eukaryota; kingdom Viridiplantae; phylum Streptophyta; class Magnoliopsida; order Malpighiales; family Euphorbiaceae; genus Dalechampia; species Dalechampia spathulata. The sequence goes on from CANYBF010790322.1 coordinate 10,329, forward strand.
TGGAAAATTAAATGGGAGGGCTAACATCACATAAAAATTATTGGAGATAGTCACTCGACCAATTAAAATCCAATCCTTTCAAAAACCTCATTTATACGAGTAAAAATGGCTTTTTATCGTAAAAATTAATTTTACAGCAAAAATTTATTAAATGCAACTATTTTATGATAGATCCAAAATACTTGAGCCACTGTAAATCATCAAATACCACTGGAAAAATCAAAATATGTTGAAAATATGATCCAAAATATGGTTTTTCTGGAAAAATGTGAGGTATGCACGCTGTGCATCAGGCTATGTGCGCCACACATAGACTGTGTATGGCTCACATAGCATGATATGTGGCACACATAGTTGATAAATCTATATGAAAATTAAATCTGTCATTATAGAAATGATCTACAAATTAAAATACGCAAGTTTAATGAAGATAGTACCTCATTTTAAGCACGAGTCAACCTCCGATTTTGCAAACCAAACAATTAATTAAGCAATTAATTGGAATAATTAATTTTAAGGCTAAAATCAATTAGATTTGGAAAATTTTTTATAGATCCAGAACCTCAAGTGAATGGAGAAGCTACTGGAGTCATTGGAAAATTCAGATCCGAAGCGGATCAGGCGAAAAATGAGATTTTCTATGAAAATTGGGATCTATAAGTGCTGTGCATAGATCTATGTGCGCTAAACATAGGCTGTGTGTGGCACACATAGTAGTATATATGGTGCACATAGTTTGAAAAATGGGAGAAAAATCAAAGATTTTTCAGCAGAAACCCTAGATCCGACCCCGATCTAAGTAGATCGGACCTGAAAATAAGGTTTTGCTTCATGGATTTGCATTCAACACATGAAAATAATTTTAAAGCTAAAATTATTTTAGATCCAGCATGTTTTAAGGTAGATCTAGGACACCCAAGGCATGGAAAGGCCTTGAATGCCACTGGAGTTGCCAGATCGGGAAGAAAACCGATGAAAATAGAGGGCAAATGGCTTTTTCTTTGAAATTTGGGGCCTATATGTGCAGCATATAGGCCTATGTATGCCACACATGTGCTACATGTGGCACACATAGGACTATATGTGCAGTATATAGTCTCTAAAATTAAGCAGAAACAAAAAGAAACGAAGGAAAATTGGAAGATTTACCTCTAGGCAGCAGGTCTTCTTCCTTGATCTTGCTTCTTTCCACATTTAGGGAGCCTAACTAGGTTTAATTAGTCTCTAAATCCCTAGAATTCAATTAATTAAGTGTTTAATTAATTTTTTAGGAATTTTGGCAGAGTTTTAGGTTGCCTTAGAGGCAAATTCGGGATCACTAAAATGTTGCCCTAACCTCTATATTTATAGAGCCAATTTTGGTCGTGGTAATTTCGTAATTTTTGGCCCAGATTTCAAAAATTAAAGGCTATGTGTGCCACACATAGCCTATATGTTACGCATATAGTGTTATATACGTAGGATATAGTTTTAGACCCATCATGTGGGGCCCACTATGGACACATCGGGATGTATGCCTCGTGCACTATAAGCATCATTTTGCGTGCTGAGGCATTGTGCACTATGGCTCACATCCTGTTTGGTCCCGAAAAGGCTCCTGACCAAATGTATTTTCTATGCAACATGCGGTGCGCATAGGGCTATGTGCACCGCATGTAGTTATGCGCTCTGCCTTGTACGAGTGAAACGAGATGCATACCATATGTATAGGAAGATGCAAACAACTTTTTTTTAGTTTGCTATGTTATTAAGCAGCGGAAGAAATTTCAAATTTTTATTTAAAACAGCAAACCAAGAGAGAATCTTTGCATCAAAACATAAGAAAAATAAATTAGAGATTGATATGGCATAAGATAGTAACTCTTACATATCAATGTAGTTCTCCTTCGTTCTTGATCTCTATACCGTTTATGGTTGTAGCTGTTGGTTTGTATAGTGATTAAGCAGCGGAAGAAATTTAAAATTTTTATTTTAAAACAACAAACCAAAAGATGATCTTTGCATCAAAACACAGAGAAAACAGTTTAGAGATTAGAAGTGACAGTTTGATAGTAACTCTTACATTCAATGCAGATGTCCTTCGTTCTTGATCTCTATTACGTTTATGGTTGTAGCAAACTAAAAACCACCAAAATAGGCAGCCTCCAATAGTATCCATACAAAATAAGAATGTTCCAAGCAAGCAACCGATTGCTTCTATCTTCTTTCCTATGAACTAGCAAAGAAAAGGAAGAAAACTTATGGAATATGCATCTTCCTCACAATTGGTCTTGTGAAGGCCGAATTCACCTTCAGCAGAGGAGGCTAGGTTTCGGCTAAAGGAAGATTAGATGAGTGGCTTGACCTAATTTTCGTTATAACAACATATTTATATTCCAAAATTAGGTTAAGCTGAAACCCTTTCAGCTTAAGTCAGGCCTGGGCCCGTCTGTGACTAATATGGCATGTGACTATCACTTGCCATGCTGTAGCCAAACCCAATGGCCTAACTTAAAACTTATGGACTTCTAAACATTAAATGTTAAGTCCATAAAGCATCAGATTAATTTCCATAAGTGATTTTTGACTTTTCCTAAAAGTATGAAAATG